>OX578152.1:49641069-49951069 GCA_951213105.1 Amaurobius ferox
CTATGATGTAACTCAATCTCGTCAAAGGAAATATTACAAGAAAATATTTCGTTATTTATTGGACATAACAATTTTTAATGCTTTTCAGCTGTGGAAAAAAAAGGGGAATAAACAAATCAAATTTGGAATTCAGACTTGAACTAGCTGAAAGAATTGTTGAAAAATATCACACTCACAGACATTTGAAATCAAAACCTGCTGAAACAGTTTCGAATACTTTAAGATTGTCAGCACGCCACTTTCCTGATTATATTCCACCTACAGAAAAAAAGAAAGAACCTACTAGACGATGTGTGATATGTTGCAGCAAAAATGATGCCAATGGAAAAAGAATTCGTCGCGAAACACGTACTTATTGCAAAGACTGTAATACCCCATTATGTGCAATTCCATGTTTTAAAGTATATCACACACAAAAAGATTTTTAGGTAATTACTGTATTTAAATGCTTCATAAAGTTTTACATTAGTTGTATTTATTTAGTCCTTTCAATTTAATATTTGTCTTATATTTATAATTAACTATTATTATTTATATATTGATTATAATCATTTATAATTTACTATTTAATAATTATCATTTATTAATTATTTTAAAGTACGTAAAAACTGTTATTTATGTACTACAAATACTTTAAGAAATTTTTAAAACGCGTGAGGCGAGCTATCTACGGCATCGCCAGAGAAGGGTGACAGTTTCGGAAGAACGGCGGGGGAAAACAGCTGCCACTTTCGACTACTGTTTACTCGTAATACTGCGCGAATTAAGTAAACGAAAACTGTTCATTTCCCTAACCGTCAAAGGGTTACGATCATCTTGAACTGCTGTCTCGTCGCACGAGTATAAATCATACATATTGATCAAATCAGACTATTGCATTTCTCTCTCTTAATGTCGCACAAGCATATTTTTAAGTCATATCTACGTATCTTCTTTAGTCATGTCTCTGAATCATAATGTCGAACTCGTCCTTCAGTCATCGTGCTGTACTCATTGCACAAATCTGCTCAAGTCGTTATTAAGTCATCTCTGCTCAAGTGTTTAATCACCTAATTTAAACCATGTTGTTAATGTCATCACTCAGTATCTGCCACAAGCCGTTCTTTTGTCACAGGTTGTGGTTTCTTTTTTCCTAGGGGGTGTTACCCCCCTTTACTTTCATTTGGAGCATTGATAGTGACGCAGAAAGCCCCTTTTTCCATTGGTTAATCATTTATCCAATTAAACTATTTGGCATCCTCGTAAGGGCCCGCTCGGCCCCCTCTGTCTTGACGATCCTAAATTTATGGTATGCTGCACACCTCGGCGCCACTCAGACTGGAAGTATTGTCCGATGTTTTAGATCAATAAATAACTGGAATAAAACTCGCACCAAAACACATGTGAGACCAAATTCTGGTCTCACAGTAACCATTACTGTGGTTTTACTTGATCGACATGAGAATAATTAGTTTTGATAAGACTACCACTAATGACAAAAAAAAACTAACTGAAGTGTGGCTCAACTCTAATTTCTCATACAATAATTCATTTTTTTTTAATTTTACAGGGAAAAAAATTGAAAAATCGGTTTCGTCGGTCCAATTGATTACTACTATAGCGTGTTACCCTTCACTTTAAAGGGACTTTAAAATCCTTCGATACATATTATAGTTGAAAATGTACCCCCTCCCCCCCGGGGGTAACTTTCACTCCTGAGGGGGGCTAATGATATAACGAACAAAAAATTGTATCGCGGCTATTTTTTACAACAATTATTGAAACTATTAAGTCTAGTGATCATTGAGATATAAATAAACCCTTTTATGCACGATTGTGTTAAATTTTGTCCTATGATGCCATGTAAAAAAATATAAAATTTCGAATAAAATCGAAATTTTATATTGGAATAAAAAAAATTCTATCCAGTGATGGATTCTTTATAATTAAATAGAATATAAAGTTTCGTGAAAATCTATTTATGTTTGTGACTGCTATAGTGTACGCAAGAAATCGACCACAGGCATTAGACCGATGGACATCACTCCAAAAATAGTCAAAACGTGTTCAGGGTGCCTTAAAACATACGTTGGCACCGAAATCTCGAAATTGAAAATTTTCGTGAAAACAATACTTTCTCAATACTATGTATGAGATGTAACAAGGTGTTATTGAGTATCCTGTTACTTGCAAAGCTACCTCTGCTGGTGTACAGAAAATGTTCTCTTCCTATATACTGGTACACAATAAATTTAGGAATCCGAGAAGTAGAGTAGAAGAAGCACCTAAACTTGTATTTTGGTTTAAATCATTGAATGTAAAACATGCTTAATTAAAAAATATGCTTAAATATAAAATAAGAATGTTAAAATATGCTTTATTACAAAATGTTATTCTTTGGAATAATGCATTAATGATAAATGTTTTATTATAATAAATAATTCATGAATTAATGTTTCTAAATACAAAAAAATTGGAAATATTTTACATAAATAAAAATATCCGATTTAAATAAAAAAGCCGATTTTTTTATTTAATAAGCAACAATTATTTTTTTCTACCCTTATTGCAATGTATAACATTGTAAGCACTTTTAAGCAACAGAAGTAAATGCAATTTGTAAGGAAAGTGATCAGTTCAAATTATTTTTTATTACTATATAAAAATTATATTGATTACTGATATCCATATATTAAATTTGAGAAAAAGGTTAGAGGCTATATAAATATATTAGCTGAAAATGCTTACTTTCGGATGCTGCTCGTCTCCGTGTTGTTTCCTCATCAGCAATGTCAGTGCGGCAACAGATGGTCACCTTATCCAATGATTCTATCTCACTTTTGCGATTCAAGAGTTTGAATCTCTCAAAAAAATTAAACCAACCCCAATCAATATCATTTCCAATAAATGTATGGATGTTTACCTGTTTACATATGTAGTCATCCTCAGTTACGTCTAAGATACTCAATGTAAAATCAAGAACATGTTTCCGATATTCAGACTTTTGTTTGCATAAAAAAAGACCTATCCATCCAGATGGCTGACTTTTCTTTCGGCCGTTCGGGAATAATCGAAGACACCAAGTTGAGGAATCAAATTCAAAAGATGGACTTTCATAAAACGCATCGGCATTTTTCGGAAGGGAGAAAAAATTGGGGATTTTCCACCTAAAATTATTTGAATAGCAGGCACATTTAATTTCATCGATCTCTCCAATCTTCATAGTCATGAAAGAAAAAACAGAATAAGCAATTCTTAAACAATATGCAAATTCGCGAAGACGATAGATGCTGTCTTTGGCTCTTGCTTCGTTTTGAAATACCTCAGTTATTCAACCTAAAACGAGAAAAACACAAAATCATTTAATTAATGTTGAATATTTTATTTAAAAAAAAACAATCAAAAAATTTCGCGTTCAATTTAACTTGTCATTATTGCCTAACTTGCATTATTTTTGTATCGACCTGATTTCTTTTGTATAGATATGATACATTTCATTTACGATATACTTACTTAAGGAAAAATTGAGCAACGTAAATGTGTATTTGTGTTTAATTATGTTGCCCTACTTTTCCTCCTCTTTTGAACAAAGTGTATTTCACTTATTGATATATTTACTTTTTTGGTCATATTGCTCCAACGCATAAAAAACACATATTTTATGCTTTTTACAGATCCATCACACATTCTAAAAAGAAAGACTAATCATGCGTGAAGCATTGATTATGAAACATTTCCCACAGGCGTGATCAACCTGTTAGGATTTCGCCTCATTAGTAGCACTCTCTTGAATTCCCGAACAATTTCAGCAAGGTCTTCCGTGAGTTGGGAGACTTCGTCTTCTACTTACTGGCGCTCACTGAGTCTGCATCGCGAATCCTTTCGTGCCGCCAGCTATTAAGATAGATTGCTTACTGCATTAAGGACAAAAAGCAAAATTTCATAATAGTGCGTTTTGCTGCCTGTTCGTAATGCAATGGCATAATATCGTGTTACGCTTTCAGTTTAGAGATTTGTTGTACAATATTACAATGAAATCGTGATGTTCATGGCAATAATTGCGAAACGCTCTCTTTGTCAGAATAAACGACAAAGCATATAATTGTCAACATTTCACATTTTCCCAAGTGCACTAACTAGTCATGTTTAGAAATAAATATCTATTAACGTTTTTATTGCTTCAATAATTCAGTCATTGACCGATATTGGCCGCTAGAGGGCAGATTCGTAAGTTGTGTGTTTCTGTGGCTCTTGTGATTTCAAAGAGTTTTTTTCTTCTTTTAAAATGGTTTTATCTGTTTTAGTTATTTTTGTTGCTTTAATCGCATTTGGATTGTGTTTAGCTTGAGGTGTATTTATGTGGTAGTGAGTGGGATATTGGTGATAAATGTCGACGGCAACTCTAGAAAGTAATGGCGACAGTCCGCCAGATCGGAGAGCTAGCGATGTGTCGGAAAGTGAGAGAAATATTTTTCTGTCAAAATTAAATAATATGAAGATATTGTTTCTTAAGGTGGGGAAAAAAATCCCTTACACTGCAGGAAAGAATAAACTTTGAAAACTATGGTCAGGATTTATAGTCTTTATGAGCAAGCTCAATTAAAGTGTAGTGGAAAATATGTCACTGTGGATGTGGTGAAGGCTGGTGTTACGGATGAATACAAGGTAGCAGGTGTAGTTATGAACAGACTCGATTTATTTCAAGACACAGTCGACGTGATGTGGTTGGGACCCAGGTGAAAGAAACTGTGTACATAAAAGTTAACCGTTTAGGTTGGAATATACTATTAATACGTTGAGAGCAGCGCTGTTCTTACGCTGCTTGCCTTTCAGGCGGCACACAGCGGCGATAGCTCGACGAGGTTTTCGGTCATAGAGTATAAACAGAAGATAACAGAATAGAGTATAAACAGAATATGGTATGAAAAGAAGATAATAGAATATAGTATAAACAGAAGAAGCCGTCAGTCCCCAAGGACTGACGCCCTGCTTAACGTTATCGAGGGACACGTCAATCTTTCTGAGTCTGAATTACCTCGAATTTCCATTGGTCATCAATATGAAACTGAAAATGCTTATCCAATGATTTTTTTCGTCTGTTATGATGCGAAATATGAAATATCATAAGCTGGCATTGCCTAGTTATAAAAGATACATTGAAAGTTCTAGAATGCAAAACGAGAAATTCCGTCTGCAAAATGGGTCAACTGTGGGAAAGATTCTAGTTGGAAATGGTAATACCCTGTTGAAAAGGCCGCTGGCTTCAGTTGAGGGACTGAGCGAGTGTACTGGCATCCATCCAGATACGCTGTCCAAAGATTCCATTGAGAGCCTGACCTTTCTAAATTTCGGACTTGATAGTGTTAAACTAAAGACCAGAAATATAGACCAATATGCTTCTTTTGTTCTATCAGATAAAGAGGATCATTACCTCGAACTCTCTGATCCCAGTGTATGGCTAATTGGCCTCAAGGAATCCGATTTCTTGGTTCTTCCACGATAAATTTTTGGGGAAGCAGTGGATTATAAGGCCCGTTGAATATATTCCTGACGTTGCACGTAATCAAAATTCTGGTAACAGTTCGACTGAAAATAAGTGACTATCAAACAGTCCAACAGCTTCTCATATAAGAAAGGAGGATATATAAACAAGAAGGATCAATCATGCATAAAGCATTATGAAACACTTTACAACTTCAATACAATTTTATTTAAACATCTCTGAAATGCGATACATTCCTCGGTAATATTTTTAAAACTATCACAATACTACAATAATTTATTGTATTTGAAAACTTCATCGAAAACAAATGAAATTTATTCAAATGACGCCATCGAAGTATAACACGCCTGGCTCGCTATATGAAAGCAGCATTTCATTCTTAAACATTTTTCCATTAATTTCATTCATTATAATACTATAATAATTTATTTTATTTAAAAAATTAAGACCATGGAGGTACAAGTAATTAAACTGGATGCTTAAAACTTCATCGAAAAAATCGTCCTTCTCTGTGTAAAATCAATGAATATTTCATTCATATCAGCTGTATTGCAGACTCCATGAGCTAAATAATTTTGCGTTAAAGAAATGCAGTAATTCTTATACAACTCATTATACATATTTTGGTATTTACATTCTTCATAAGTGAAAATTTGGCTTCTTTGTAGTATTAACCAAATTTGGATAATCATTTAAACTCAAATATATTGTAATTGCGATGTTTCAGCATGTAGATGCACAGAATTTAAGCAAAAGTAAAGCGGTTTTAGGACTGTTACAGCACTAAATATGAATTAAAAAGAACTTTAAAAATCACGATATTGCCACAAGATGGATGCCATATTTTATTTTGAAGTGTGTAACGTGATCTGTCCATATAATGGTCACGTGATCGCTTCATGTAAAAGGTGTAATTATTAATTTAATTTTTATTTAAAAAATTTCTGAATATATTTTGAAACTTTTTTATATATTTCATGAGATAATTTGAATATTTCCTAAAGCAATTTGTGAATTTTAAATCCGCTTAAAAAATGTTTGAAAAATTAGGTCCCATAGGATTCAATGTATATCATTTTTTCAACCCAGGTTCAATCCAAAACTAATTGGGTGATATTATTCATTATATTTTCATTGGTACCACTGACCGTCTGAACAACATACTAAAATTTCATTTTGATAAAGTCATTTTTACGGCAGTTATCGTGCTAACGGACAGACAGACAGATAGAATTAACAAAGTCATAAACACTTTTCAACTTTGTTGTAAAGTGTTAAAAAACGTATCGTAATACATCTATTAGAGTTGGGGATAAAAATGATTTACAGGAATTTCGTAGACTACTCAAAGTTGTGAAGGATGAAATCAAAGCTGATTTTGCTAATCATATTGCTAATATTAAACTAGAACTCAACAAAACTCTAAGACTTTCTGGTACTATTGTAAAGGCAATTCACCTGGTAATCATAAGATTATAACAAGAAAGATCAATCATGCATAAAGCATTGATTATGAACCACTTTCCAACTTCAATGGAATTTTATATAAACATCTCTGAAATGTGATACATTCCTCGGTAATGTTTTTAAAATTATCACAATACTACATTAATTTATTATATTTTAAAACTTCATCGAAGAAAATGAACTTCGTTCAAATGACGGCATTGAAATATAAACTGCTTGGTTTAAACATCTCTAAAATGCGATACATTCCTCCGTAACATTTTTTAAATTATCATAATACTACACGAATTTATTATATTTGAAAAACTTCATCGAAAACAAATGAATTTTATTCAAATGACGTCATCAAAATATAAATCGCCTCTCTGTAAAATCAGCATTTCATTCAAAAACATTTTTCCAATCATTTCATTCATCACGATACTGTAATAATTTATTTTATTTTAAAATTTGAAAAATTGTTATCTACCATATTTATTTTAAAATGTCAAACTTCTCTTTCATATAAACAACTAAACTCTGAGAAATATATTTATTATATAATATATCTCTTTTTTTTCTTTCTGAAGGATATTGTAGGAGTCAGAATTTAATTGCATTTGTTTTCCTTCCTATATTAAATAATTTTTATTTAAAAAACTACTTAACATATTTTACTGAATTTTTTTTAATATATTTTATGAGATAATTTGTATGTTTTCTGAAATTTTCGAAGCACTTTGTGAATTTTAAATTTGTTTAAAAAATGTTTGAAAAATTAGGTCCCATAGGGTTCAATGTATTTCATTTTTTCAACCCGGGTTCAATCCAAAACTAATTGTGTGATATTATTCATTTATATTCCAATAAGTTCCACAGACCGTCTGAAAAACATACTAAAATTTAATTTTCATAAAGTCATTTTTACGGCAGTTATCGTGCTAACGGACAGACAGACAGACAGAAGGAACAAAGTCAAACACTTTTCAACTATGTTGTAAAGTGTAGAAAATGAGTTATATTAATGTTGATTATTCTAATGATAATGATATTATCAACTGCTTCGAGGATTTCTTTGAATCTGTTTGCATTCAGAGTAGCCAACCTGTTAATTTTGAACTGTTGACCAATTATTGTGAACTCAATAATATTGACTTAATTAATGTTAAGTATATTTCTGAAAACGATGTTGCTAAATCCCTAAAGAGGGTAAAATCCACTCAGTCTATAAACTGTAATGATATTCTGTCTTTTATTATAAAAGGCTGTGCTGACTTTCTAATTTATCCTTCGCGTATCTTGTTTAATCTTTCAATTAAAACTAAGACTTCTCCCAATGTCTGGAAATAAAGTAAAGTTATTCCTGTACATAAAAAGAACACGAAGCGTGATATTTCCAACTTTAAGCCAATTATCATTCTGTCCCCGGTTTCCAAAGTTTTTAAATGTGTTAGGCATCAAAGGATCTTTCGCAAATTAAGCAATGGATCTTTTCTTACCAAAATGTATTTATGCCAATTTTAACTAATTTATCTTGTTTTACCTGTGAAAAAAACATTATTTCACAATACTACTATTAAACCCATTTACATTAAGAGCTATTATTCTATCTATAAATTTGTTGATCTCCTTAATAACTATTGTAGTGATATTAATAAAATATGGTTGAAAATGCACATGATATTTATAGTACTTAGTATTCTTGTATTTTTTGCTCTGTTAGTTTTATGTTTGTGTGGTTACTGTAACTGAATTTCACGTATAGTTGCCACGTAAATTGAATAAAAAAAATAAATATTATTGATGCTATTGAAACCAAAAAGCAAGCTTTAGTAAAGCATTTGATCACATCGATCTGGGGGTTATTAACCCGTAAACTAATTACTAGCGTTTTAATGTCGATTTATCGACTTGGTTGTACTCGTATATTACAGATAGGCTTTATTCTGTACAGTACTTGGGCATTAACCATAGACAATACAGTAAATTCTCTGGTGTTCCTCAGGATTCAAATTTGAGCCCACCCCTTTCTTAATTTTTATTAATGAAATACCCCAGATCTTTAAATCTGCCAAATGTCTTATGTTTACCGACGATATAAAACTTTGGGAAAATCAACTCAATAACTGATTGTGAATTGATATAGAATGATCTACATAAACTGTATATCTGGTCGGTTTTAAATAGACTCCATTTAACTATTTATAAGTGCTACATTATGAGCATTGAGAGGATACATAACATTCTCACTTGCAACCACATTTTAAATAATTTACCTCTACCTCGGTGTACTCGTTTTATTGATTTGGGTGTCACTTGATGATATATTTAACTTTCAGCGGCATGCCGATAATACTAATAAAATAGCCTACCAAAAACTTAGCTTGACCTTGAGACGATTTTGGGTTTTTGCCAGGGCTGATACAATTATGTGTCTTTATACTACCCTTGATAAACCAATTTTAGAGAAGTGTGCAATGATTTGGAACCCTATTCACAATCTCCATTCTCAACAACTAGAAGTAGTGCAAAATTAACTTTTACGCCCTATTAATTACAGAATGTCTGGCTATTATCCTTATGATATGCACACTAAACACTAGTGAACTCATACAAAAATTTAATTTAATGTCTCTAAAAAAAAAAAGAAGAAAATGATTCTGTCTCTTGTTTTACTATGAAGTTTTAAATAATACTATTGTATGCCCCATTTTACTTTCTTGCCTGGAATTCCATATACATGTTAATAATACTAGAAAAGAAATATTATTTAAAAATACTACTGTTAAACACAATTACATTAAGAGCTATTCTATCTATGAATTCTCCACAACACCTATTGTACAGATAGATATTTTTAATTTGAATCTTGCCCATTTTAAAAAAGTCTGTTTCTATGCCCTTGACATTCGAAAATCGGTTTATATCAGTGTGTTCCACTAATATTTCACTACAAATGTATCAAATTTCATAATTTTGTAAGCCACAGATTTTGCGGTACGTGACAGGAAATATCGAAGAAAGTGAAATTTGTCAAATAGCTGCATATAGAGGAATAGCTGTATATAGAGGAATAGCTGTATATAGAGGAGCTGTATATAGAGGAATAGCTGTATATAGAGGAATTTTGCAATACATTTAAAAAAAAATCTGTATCGTTGATATAAATGATCAGAATTGAAAGGGGGGACTAATGTCATCAAAAACAAGAAAATGATTTCCACGAAAATGATTGAATTTTCCACGAAAATGATTAAAACTGTTAAGTTTCGTGATCATTGAAGCATAAATAATCCCCTTCTATGCATAATTATGTCAAATTTGTCCTATGGCATCATGTTATGGAAATAGGAAATTCGGAATAAATTTTGTAGTTTTCGCTCAAATTTCAAAAAAATCCTGTATAGTTCTAAATTTTTCAATTACAAAAACGGATATAAAGTTTCATGAAAATCCATTTTTATGTGCGGTATTTAGAGTGTGCACAATAAATTGACCACAGACCGACATACATTATTCTAAAAATAAGCAAAATGTATTCAGGAGGTCCTAAACATGTATTGGCACGAAAATCTCGAAATCAAAATATTTCTTAAAAACAATACTTTATACTAGATTCTATAGTATGAGAAGTAAAAATGTGAGAAACACTGCTGGTTAACACTGTTTTCCTAAAGCACCCTTTTTAGTACAATATCATATGGTTTTATTTTATACTACCTTTTCAACATTTTTGGTCCATACCTGTGTATGCATTAACGACGTACACACTTTTTAAAACTACAAATTCTGCAAATCATCCATTTAAAAAAAATCGTAAACCTTCCCCCGGAACGCAATCTGGTTGGATTCAAAGGCTGATGATGCTTATGAAAAATTTCATTTTATTTAAAATATATATTAAAAGGTTTGGATTTGAAGCTTACCTGCAGCCTCGGAACAGATAAAACAGCGTTTGAAACTCAATGGCGAACAATTTTCATCAGCCCCCAATTGCCCCTACCACAGAATGCGATTTGAAATAGCGTACACAGATTGAATTGTTTCAATTAAATTATGGATTAGGCTATTATATCGCATGATACAATAGCACACCACAATTCCAAAACGGAAAATCCCTTCCGGTAGAAAATCTTGTACGTTCTGTCAGATAAATCTTTCTAACGAAACCGGAACAATAACACGTGATAAGCTTTCTTTCTTTCTTTTCTCCTGCGCCTTTGTGAAGGGCTTAACGACAGCTTGCTGAAAACGCTTTAGCTGTCCAACAAATTAGGTGAGAGCTTGATTCCACAGAAACTTATTAGTTGGTTAGATAAAAAGTAATGGACGGAAGCGAAAGGGCCCGTAAAATTAGTTGATAGTTCAAAGTTTGTCTACATAGAAAGTGTCAATATAATAGATGAATTTCACAACGTATTTAGATGCCCTGGTAAGATCATAAAAGTTAAAAATGTCTAGACTCTGATCAAGGATAGTTCCTGGTTATTTCTTTAATCTTTTGACATTTTCCTCATACTTTCTGCGGATTTCGTTGTATTGAGGACAGATCTGAATCAAATGTTCAGGGGTTTCGGGAACTTGGCATTGGGTTACACATTTGTTAATACCGGGGTCCCATTGAGATTTTAAACCGTTGATGATGTAAGATTTAGTCCGGATTTTCATAAGAGTTGCGGAATCTTTTCTCAATTTGACTGTTTTGTAAGCCTTTATACTGTACGGGTTTATGTATGGAATTTTGAGTGAAATTTCGAGTTTTTCCGTTTTTGATCCCAACATGTTTTCTGTCTTATGTTTCATCAGTTTCTTGATGTCTGAATACACGCAGATTCCCGAGTAGGACATTACGTGTTATTAGCTGCATTTTTGGACGGTTCATCTGATTTTTCGTTTTAGTGAATTCCAGAGTATCCTGGTACCCATATTAGTTTGATTTTCTCCTTTTACGATTTTGTTTTTATTTTGGATCTTGTATATTTGATAAGGTCTTCAGTTTTTTGTTGTCATTTGCAAGGGCTTCTAAGACACTTTTTCTATCAGAGATGATCGTATATTTTCCTTCGTCTATTAGATAGTCAACTGCATAAATTATTGCTGCGAGTTCTGCGTTAAATATGGAGTATATTTTGGAGAGGCGAATATGTCTCATGATTTATTCGTTTTGGTATATACCGAAACCTGTTCCTTTTATGCTTGTATATCTATCTGTTCCGATCCATTGCGTTTCCCCGTCTTCTTTGTTCTTAAATTTGCTGAATAGGATTGGTGCCTTCCCTGCGGAAGATTTTTCGAAATCGAATTTGTCAATGTTGATGTCTAAATTTTGATCGTTCCAGGATGGAATTGGATCAGGAAGGTAGTTCATGTTCGCACCTAGATTTTCTTCTTTTATCAGTGTTATTATGTTATCCACCGTTCTCTTTAGCCACTTCAGATTGTTTAGTCTTATTATTTTCAACTGTTGATGAATTGTTTTAATGAATCCTCTTTTTCATCCTTATGAGTTCTTCTTTGAGCAAGAACTTTTCTCAGTTCATATTCTGGTATTTCTGCCTCTATACGCATTGCCTCTGTAGCAGTAATCTTTGGAACTCCTAATGCTAATTGTACTGCGGTATTTTCAAAGATAGTATATTTTCCCATAATATAATTTGTTTCTTCCATGCGAACGACGTTGGCATAGTCGATTTGAGCCAATAAAACTTGCCATACTCTTGTTAGAAAGCATTCTGTGTTCTGACACCATGTCTGGCTGACTAGCCTTTTTATTGTCTCAATATTGTTTTCAACCTTCTTTATACTTTATTATATATTCCTGATATTTCTGCTATTTTCAGTTTTCGGAAATTAATAGATCGAGGAATTTTATTTCCTTTACCCAAAGTACCTTTCCTGCGAAAAGGAATATGTCTGGGTTCAGTATAATTCTTTTTAGTGTAAGATTCATAATTGCCGTTTTCTCAACTGAAAATTCCATATGCAATTCTAATCGCCAACGTTCCAGCTTTTGAATGACTTGCCTTAGTTTTTCGATGCATCTATTTTCCTCGTTGTCACTGATTATAACTGTTGCGTCATCTGCATATTGGAATATTTTCCCATTTTCTCCCAAGTCATCTCTCATATCACTTGTGTATATGTTAAATGAAAGTGTAAACTGCAGAAACCCCTGGAGTAAACCAATAGCTGTTGTGCTGTTCCCAGTCTCTACTTCTCCCTATTTTACTTTAATTTTCCGATCGGTGAGAAATTTATTTATCCATCTAATCATATATTCTTCGCATCCCTTGTCTTTTAATTTTTGTATTTTGTAGCAATTTTTCGATTTTCACATTGAGTAGGTTCCTTTTATATCCAAAGATAAAAGGATCACATGGTTTTTCGCTTCTCTCTTTTGTCTTATGAGCTGCGATATGCCAAAGAGATAGTTAGTTGTGTCTGTTTTCGGGCGAAAACCATAAATATGACCGGGGAGAATGTTATTGGTAGTCTCCCACCATTCCAATCTCCAAAGTAAAATTCGTTCCATGACTTTGGTGACTTGTGATGTGAGAGAGATGGGTCGATAGCTACTAATTTTGCTTTTATCTTTACCGTGTTTATACATAAATTGGAACAATAATAGTACTTTTCCAATATTTCGGAACATCTGATTGTTTCAAAGAGTGGTTTAGCATTCTTTGCATCTAATTTTTAATTTCCAGTATACTATATTTTAGGGCTTTGGATTCAATCCCATCGGAACCTGGGGTCTTGTCGTTTAGCTTTTATATTTATGTGTTCAGCTCTTTTTTATTATTTCCGGATGACTCATTTCGTTGGTGGTTTTCTGCCTGATTTGCTTCTCCTCTAGTTTCCCTTTGGCATAGTATTCTAGAAATATATTAGCTTAAATTTTAGGATCTACTATCTATTTTTCGTCTTGATAAAATATCCAGGTTGTATCTTGCGGCACTCTGCCACGCCAGTTTTTGAAATTGTTGAAAATACGAAAATAGTCCTTTGGGTTTGTTATTTCTTTGAATTTATTCTCCCAATAAGTCCTTTTAGTCCTTTTGTCATTCAGTGATGACTATATTTCCATTTTGTGTTACACTGAGTTCTTTAACATTTTCCTTAATTCTTTTCCCTTCGCGATATCTTCTTTTAATTTTCTTAGTTAAGTGGTAGGCATTGGATCCGTTTTTCCTTTTAAGATAATTACAAATGCCTTGACGTCATTGCTTGCTGCAATGCGAATTTTATTTTCTTCACTTACATTTGTAAACAGTTGGCTATTTTCCCTTTTGGGTAGACATCTTTCGTTGTACCATCACCAGACGCAATTGTGTGATCAACTTCCATAATAAATGGCGCCCTCAGCTCATCCGGCAGCAAGCCCAACATAAGAAATTTAACAAAACTTAACAGACACCTAGTCAAAATAAACACTGAT
Source organism: Amaurobius ferox (assembly GCA_951213105.1). Taxonomy (NCBI): domain Eukaryota; kingdom Metazoa; phylum Arthropoda; class Arachnida; order Araneae; family Amaurobiidae; genus Amaurobius; species Amaurobius ferox. The sequence continues at coordinate 49,655,436 of OX578152.1, forward strand.
AAATGGTTAACTAAATAAAAAGCACAGATGATACTTTTCAGCGCTATTTCAATATAAGAAAAACTAACTCAACCGACAGACTCAACTTTAACTTCTCAAAAACACGTGATAAGCTGAGTTAGTTAACTTTGGCTCATTATTCTATTATTTATCGCTCTCTTATTTTCATTTGCTCATCGAATTTCCTCCCCCCCTCTTAAAATTGTTTATCAACTGCCATTTCGCCACAGGAGCTCCGTCTATTGCAAGAGTGCAGGAGGTTTAAGAAATACACAAAATGTTCATAACTCCGGAATCATTTGTTCTAACCATAAACTTCTGGCATAAATACATTATAAATCGAGAGCAGAATTTTCTCAAATGAATTTTTATCTAGAATAAGTTTTGACTTTTGGCAAGATTAGCAGTGCTGGTTTCGAGTTATTTAAGCCTTAAATCGCCCTCAATTCTACATCTAATTTTATTCATAATTATATGCATAGTAAAATGTATAAGGAAAGTATTGTGACGGGGTCAAAAATTCGAAAATGAGTTTTCGACGAGAGAACATGTTTCAAACACCCCTGAACAAGAATCAAACGTTTTTGAATTGGGTGATGTCCGTGTGTGTGTGTATATATATGCAGACGATATCTGACAAACGAATGGAGCGATTCGAACAAAATTTGATACGAAAATTACAATCGGTGAACATTGGAAGCCTATTGCTATTAAACGCAATCGAATATTTAAAACCCCACTAAATTTTCGAAGAAATTATCAAAACCATTTTATAAAGCTACGTAAATAGGCTTGTGTAATAACCTGTGTAATTATTATTAAAAAACGAGTAACACAATCTTTAGTAAGCAAGCACGAACCGTTCTCGAGATATTACGCATTTTTCAAATAAATGTATCAAAACATCACATAAAATGAAAAAAAAATATATTAACTATTGTGAAATAATGTTTACTTTTCACATGTAATATCATGCGATAAATTTGGTGATATCATTCGCGTGGACTTAGCTCATTCCATTTATGAGAAATGGTAATTTGGGTAATACTTTTGTAGTTGGACGCCAATATTTATTTACCTGCTATAAGAATAACTTATTTCTCGGTCCATAACGCTCGGAGAGATTTTGGCGATGAATTTGAGGGAATGTCGCCAACTTGGCGACTTTTTAAATATTGCCAAATTATTGAAAATATCGCCAAATTGATAAAAATAATGCTAAAACAATAACGACTAAATCAATGACTACAATTGACAAAAATTCAATATCTTGGAAAGAATATAAGAATCTACGAGTACTATAAGAATTACCTATTTTTCTGCCAGTAACGTTTGGATAAAATATTGGTAACGAATTCTTTGGAACATCTCCAACTTGGTGACTTTTTAAATGTTTCCAAATTGACGAAAATATCACCAATTGATAAAAATTCGTCAAATTAATGAAACTTGCTCTGAATCAATGAAATGACGACTAATTGATGGAAATTCAAAATCGTGGAAAGAACTTCAGAATAAACTATGCGAATAACCCTTTTCTACGTTCGTCCGTTCGTAACGATTGGCGAGAAATTTATCGGGACATCGCCAACCTGGCCACTTTCTTTTAACTGCTGCCAAAATGTCAAAAATGTCGCCAAATTGAAAAGAAATGAAGCCACATGAGAAGTAATGCTTCGCAAATTCTGATTTCCCTCATATGGCGAGCATACATTCTAGTACGAACATGATTTTCCGTTACTGCCCTTCTACCGAAATGCTAGAAATGCCCTTTTCTCCGTTTGTCTGTAACACTTGGTGATGTATTTGGCAAACGTGGTTAAATAATCTGACAAAGTATTGCCAACTTGGAGATATATATCGCTCCAGGTCGACGAAAATATCGTCAAAATGGCAAAATTGTCGCCAAATTGGTAAAAATTACGCCAAATGGGTAGTAAATTCTGATTTCTGACGGACATACCTTCTATAGTATATAAGAAATGCTCTGCTCTCCGTTGATCCTATCAGTATTGATAATTGCTAATTTAGAGTTGTGTGAAATATAAGTTAATTGGGTACTTTTTATTACTTATTGTCTTCCGGAAAATCGCCAAATGTACAATTCAACGTTAAAGACACAGTACCGTGGATCTTATACATTATTTTTTTACTGTAAAAGGAGTGAATTCATTGCATTATATAAGGAAAGCCATGAGTTGCTCACATCAGTTTTTTATATATTATATATTACTATTCCAGTAATTTTCTTTTTTGTATTTCACTATATTTATTTATTACTCTCCGTATATACATAATATAATGTATAAGAAAAGTATTGTGATGAGGTTGAAAATTCGATTTCGGCGGGAGAGTACGTTTCAAGTGTCCCTGAATACGAATCGAACATTTTTGAGGTGATGTATGTTTGCGTGTGTATGTTTAGTTAGTTTGTGGAGACGATATCTCTCACGAACGAATCGAGCGATTCGAACGAAATTTGGTACAGTAATTGCAATCCGGGAGTAATGGAATCCTATTGTATTTAGACGCAATCAGAACACGTCCAAATTTTCGAATAAAAATTTTAACAAAATTTTCAAAAAATTATAATTTTCAATATAGTTACGAAAATCATCATGTCATATTTAATTTTACATTAGAAAACGATTGACATAAATTTTTGAGCCCTAGCATATAAGCCGTTCTAGAGATAATGTACATTATTTAAATCAATTTATCAAAAAATCACATTAAATTAATAAAAAGTATGAAGTATTGTGAAATTCTTTCGCTTCTGCGATAGATTTGATAACACCATTCTCGTGGATCCCGCTCGTTCCAATTACGAGAGAAGATTGTGTAATAATTTTGTATTTGGACATTATTAGTCATTTATCTACTATCATGTAACTTTTTTTTTGGTCCATAACGCTTGGCGAAATTTTAGCGACAGAGTTCACGACATACCGCCAATTTGGTGACTTTTCTAAATGTTGCCAAATTGACGAAAATGTCGCCAAATTGATAAAAATATCTCCAAATTGATATAAAAGTGACGCGAAATCAATGAAAATGACGAGTAATTGATGAAAATTCAATATATATGGTATAAGAATCTACTACAGGAATAGCCTATTTTTCCGTTCGTAACGCTGGGCAAAATTTTGGAGGAATATCGCCGGCTTGACGATTTTTTAAATGTTGTCAAATTGATAAAAATGTCGTACACAATTCCAGTGTTTTATTACGACAAAACAAGCACTGACGACGTTTGTTACTTTTCGCCACCTTTACGAAAGAGAGGACTACTGGACGCTGCACAGTACGAAGATCGCAGTTCGCTCACAAGATTCAAAATATAGCACCGTCGATCAATTTGCGAAGAAATGCATGCGCGAATTAAAATCCAGGCATTTATGGCCGCGAAATCCATAACATTGCAGAGAATGTACACAAGCCATCTTCTTGATGCCGATCATGTCGTATAGAGGCTGCTCATTTGGTCTACAACATACACGCCACACTTTGAGGAATTGTAAAATTTCACAATTTCTGGAAGTTTTCTTGCGTTATCGGCAATTTCAATTGTTGATGCAATCATTCTTCGCCGCAGTCGGATTGCATCATCGTGTGAAACCTCTCTAGAGGTCATTTTGACCTCTGCCGTCGTTCTAGAGAGATAGTTGATTTGTTCTTTTATTGTAAAACGTTAAATAATTTTCTTCTGTGTTTTCAATAACTTTAAGAAAATAAGTAAAATCATAAAATATCAGTGGATTGGGATTAGCTATTTTGGAGGAATCGTTTCTCTAAGTAGTTATGCGGTTAAAATGATGGCTTCCGTGGTTCTAGTGCTAAGTACATGAGTTAATTAGTTTGGATGCTACAGTGGGTGCGAATTTGGAAATATTTGAGGAAATCGATCTCAAGGTCAGAGAGGCTTGCTTGCTTCTGTTCGGAAATTGTTTTATAAAACTCGCTGTAAATGAAATACTTTAATAATTGTTTTAAAAATATTTTTAGCATTTTGCACTCTATAACAAAAAAATCGACGGACCAAGAAGGAGTTGTCCGATTGTAATAAAAATTGGTGGATGTGAAGAACATACATATAAAAAGAAACGATTAAAATTTCAGAACAATTTAATGATTTAGAGTTTGACCGTATATAAAGAGGAGGAAGTCAATAAGGCGTTAGTCCACCTCTGGCATGGATGCAAGATATCACCCGGCGTGACAAAGACTGATAAAGTTCACGGATGGTGTCCTTCGGAAGGTCTTGCTAAACTGTCTCCAACTGTCTGGCTAAATCGTCAACATTCCGGGATGGTTGCAATCGCCTTCCCATAACGTCCCAAATGTGCTCTATGGAGGAGAAATCAGGAGACCTAGCTGTCCAAGGAAGTGTTGGGTAAGCTTGAAGACAATATAGCAACACGTGCCGTGTGCGGCCGGGCATTATCTTGTTGAAAAGTAAGTCCGGGGTGTCGCAAAAGAAACTGTAACACAACTTGTCGTAGAATGTTGTCTACATACCGCTGTGCTGTCAGTGTGCCAGAAATTACTACCAAAGGGGTCCGGCTATCAAAGGAGATGGCACCCCAGACCATATCCCCCTGCAGATATACACCTGCCCAGATATATACTCCTATGCGCTAGAGCTTCTACTATTTATTCATTGGACACCAAATTTTATTTATTTGCATGTTCGCTCAAAATGTCTCTGCATACGAAATTTCATTACAATCGAACAGCTCCTTCTTGGTGCGTCGATTTTTTTGTTATAGAGTATATTAAAAAATTATAGAACATTTAATAAGATTTTTTTTTTTCAATTTTAGAGGGTCGTTACGCCTTTTAAGAACTTTCTAGGAACCTTGTATATTAGGCATGTAGTTTCCGAATCGTACATAAATATACAGGGGATTACAAATATGTTTCTAATAGGTGTCTACCAGAAAAATAATCACAGAATAACAATGAAAATAATCACCTTAATAAATTCGACTCACGAGTAGACACTAGTAATGTGCGCATTATACAACAGCAAAGTTAAGTTCATGGGCTAATTAGTTTTGACGATTACAGAGGGCGCAATGGTGGAAAGAGCAGTTTTGTGGAAATCAATCTCGAAGTCAAAGAGGCTGGCTTCTTCTATTCTGGAATTGTTTTATTAAACGAGTGTGTTTGTTTGTTTGAGACCCAGACCGTCCGACCTACCAGAAAGGTGTAAGGTAACCATTTGGACGGCCTGGTTTGCCACCCAATTTAGACCGGAACCCAGTGGGGGAGGCATCCACAGGGACCGTACCCTCCTTCCTCTACCACCAACCTCTCAGAAGGACTTTCGGACCCACATGCTTAAAGTGATCGTACTCCGCATGAACATGGCGGAAGTTGTGGCAGCGTGCAAATCCAGCGCGCAAACCACCGGGCTTTTAATAATTGTTTTAAAATATATTCTTACCATTTTATTCAATAATTTTAGAAAATTTAATAAGATTATTTTCTTCAAGCTTAGAGAGTCGTCACTCCCCTTAAGAACTTCTTAGGAACCTTGTATATTAGACTTGTAGTTTCCGATTCGTATATAAATACTCACATCAGGAGATTACAAAATATGTTTCTAATAGGTGTCTACCAGAAAAATAATCACAGAATAACAATGAAAATATATTTATTTCACATAGATGTAAAAAATAATCATTTCCATTAGTATATGTTTATATTAGAACGACACATTTCATTCTGATATTTCATCGAGAGAAATCAATTTTAATGTTTCGTACGCAAGTTTCGGAGCCTGACTTTCGAATTCCTTCCACCTATCAGTTCCCAAAATGGTAGACTTGTTTTCGATAAGTATATCTTTTGCAAGCTTCTTTATTTGCATATCACCAAATACTTTTGCCATGCAAAGGATATCGCACACAACCTCCACAGCCCCAGCTTTAAAGCGAATCATAAACATGAATGTGATTAATTTAATACACGCTTGTTTGAGATCCTGCATGTCGTATTTACGAGCAATAACATAAAGTTCTGTGGAATTTTCCATCGTTATGTGAACATCTCCACAGTATAAATACAAAAGAAATTATCTGAAGATTTCAGGTTGGGCGTTTGTAATTTCCAGTACTTCAATGCGATTCTCCTTTACCTCGTCCTGGAGCATATCTGCAAGAATTGGACATCGGGCTTCAAGTATTATTCTATGAACTCCAAATTCTTGATCTTTGACTCGTATGGTGATATCGCAATTCGTTTGATTCAAAAATAAATCCTTCATGTTGCAAATAAAGTTTTGCCATAATCCACATGTTTCATAATCTAAAAGAAATTAAAGAAATATAGCAATTAAATTTTTTTTGTTTTCATATATGCCAATATGAAGCTTAGCAATACTACTACCGAAGGATAAACGTTTCATATACAAATTTATGTCTTTAAATTTTTCATTTACTCATTTCTACTATAATTCAAAGTGTTTGATCTTCCAAACTCAAACATATCTGACTTGGGCATCACGTTACTTTCCCTACTGACATAAACTCATTTTCTTTTTTTATCTTTAATGATTCATTAAATTGTGTTTTAATTGCACAAAATAACCCTCATACTTATTTGAAATTAATTTGATTGTGATCTTCAAATTCAATTTTCGTTTACATTTGGTAACTGGAAGCATTTTCAAAGGCGGCGGAGCAAAAATGCATGAAAACTAAAATATCTCGGCAACGGTTCCTCCTAGTGTGATGGGGTTGCGCTCATTCTTTTCACCAACAACAATTACGTATAAAACGATTAATTGATAAACATGTGATCATACGTACTCTTTTATTTTAGATTTTGATGTTGCTGGCTATTTTGTGAAAAGGCAGGCTCTTTTTAACAGAATCGTACAGAAATTTCATTAGTACTAGGTAACCCAGAAGTGACTTATCTAACAAATTTTGAGAAATTTGGTCATTTAGTTTTTAGGCGATATTTGCGGGCTAATTCTCAAAACACAATATGTTCTTTTATTCTGAATCGTACAAAAAAGGAATAATAATTATAATGATAAGAACACTAACAGGAGCATATTTCATAACACCGAAATGTTGCTACAATACTGTTACACGTTTCCGAATGATTCTCTGTGCGTACATAATGTTAGTGACGGTGTTGGTGAAGTTTGACAGGCATTTATTGCCATCCACATACTCGTTTAAGCGCTTCTGCTATCGATCTGATATCGATTTCTACTAATTAGACAATGTTCTACATATTTGCATTTGTGTTTCTTTCGTATATCATTACAAAGGCTGCTTCCATTCTGATTGACAGTTGTTAATCACTGAGTTCTTTCTTTCCAGGGAGAAGGGTGTTGTGGTTAACTTGAAAGTGGTTTCGGCATTTCGCACTGGTCAGATTACCTCTTGGGCTGTTTGCGACACCTCTTGTGTGGGATATGTTTGAGGTTGACCTTAGGGAACAAGAATTCCTCTTTGAAAATGGGGCTTGAACAGAGACAACTGATATAGAGTTTGACTTATCTGTGGGTTGAAATCGCCATGTAAAATATCTTTCTTTACGTTCTTGGAAATTATTATGTGGTTTCAATAATTCAGCTTCGAGGGTTTGATCGATGTATATGTTTTGAGCATCTCTCAAGACGAATCAGCTATTTTTGATTAACTCTTGAGTGTCTGACTGTAATAGTCTATGACTACGATATCTTTTGAGCAAATAGAGAAAAATCAAAAAAATTTAGTACGATTTTTTAATTCGAATAACTTCAGAGGCCTATATAATTTTAGGCTGAATAGAAGACTGAATGGCTGAGATGATTTTAGGCTGAATGGTCCCATGCTTGCGCTGTTCAGTGTCTAATGGCACAAGCGCGTGTCGTTTAGAAATATGCGCGTTTGGATAAAGGTGATTATAAACTTGCGGATTTGCATGTTCGGGCCCAAAGCAGTAATATTCTTGGCTGCTCTTATCACGTTAATGTATTTTCTGACATCATATTATATAACTTTCATTTTGACGTCACATTGATATCACATAAATGTAATTGAGTTTTAATGTTTACAAAACACATTTTATTTTCCCTACATACATAGTGATGTATACAGAATCTTCTCTAACGGAGTCGAAAATCTGAATTCGAGTTTTTGACGGAAAATACTATCAACCCTTACCGCTCGAAAGGCTCCGCTGCGGAGACATGTAATAATGCTATTGAAATTCGAAACCTCCGCTATAGACACATTACGTATGTAAAATTGGTACGTACGTAAGTTTACGGCCCTAGCGATAAAACGCCAATGACAAATGGAAAATATTTGCCTATACAAATAATAAAACTAACATTTACGGAATCTAAACAAGCAAATATTTGCAAAGAAAATTAATATTACTTTCCTTATGTACATAGTATAATGTATAAAGAAATTATTGTGACAGGGTCGAAAATTCGAATTCCGAGTTTTCGACGGGAGAGCACGTTTCAAGCATCCCTGATCACGAACCGAACATTTTTGAGGTGGTGTCTCTCTCCCTCTCTCTCTCTCTGTATATGTGTGAAAGTGCATGTATCTGTCTGTAGAGGTGATGTATGTGCGTGTATGTATGGATGACCGTGTCCTTAAGTTTGTGGAGACGATATCTCACGAACGGATGGCGCGATTCGAATGAAATTTGGTACACAAATTACAATCCGTGAATACTGGAAGCCTATTGTTTTTAAACACAATCGAATGTTCAGAACCCACCTAAAGTTTTGAGTGAAATTTTGAAAAAAATCATCAAAAAATCAAAACCTATAATAAAGTTAATTTTTCCTTAGAAAATGATTAACATAAACTTTAGAACGTTAGCATGAACCCTTCTCGAGATATTGCACATTTTTCAAATAAATTTAAAAAAATTCATAACTTAAAAAAAAATACTTGCTGTTGAGAAACATGTTAACTTTTCATATGTAATATCATGCGATAAATTTGCGACATCATTCTCGTGGATCGAGCTCGTTCTATTTATGAGAAAAGGTACTTTGAATAATACTTTTGTATGTGAACGCCAAATGTAATTTATCTGCTATGAGAATAACTTATTTCTCCGGCCTAACTAATTCCGGCTTCCGGAATAACTTATTCGTCACCATAACTCTTGACGAGATTTTGGTGACGAATTTGGCGTAATGTCGCAAACTTGGCGACTTTTTATATGATGCCAAGTTAACGAAAATCTCGCCAAATGGATCGAAATGACGCTAAATCAATGAAAATGACGACTAATTGACGAAAATTCAATATCTTGGAAAGATTATAAGTTTAAATACTATAAGAAAAACTTTTTTTTTTTACTGTAAAAGTAGTAAATTTATTGCATTTTATAAGGAAAGTCATGTGCTGCCCACATCAGATTTTTCATAATAATGCTGTAACATTAATTTTTAGAACTTTTCTGTCTTGTTGGCATCGTCTATTAGTTTTCATATTCTGTCGAAAAAGGTTTTTTGAATTTTTGCTTGTATCTTTAACACTTCATCCACTTGTGTTTTCTTATGATTAGTGGATCAGTAAATATTGTATTACTTGAAGAGGCCATATTATAGATATGCTAGCAGTGAAAATTATCAGGTTATGAGTGAAATTTAACAAGCATCTGTGTACTTGAACCAACGTTTTTAGGTGATGTCTGTAAATATGTATGTATGTTAGTATGTGTGTCTCTGAGTCTGTGGATGCGATATCTAATTATGGAAAGTTTCGAAAGTAATTTTGTACAATTATCACGAACGTTCGGAAAACCCCCAAAATTTTAAAATGAATTTTCAAAAATTCACAAAAAATTCAGTACATTCAGGAATGGGCGTTAATAAATAGATAATAATTTTAAAACGAATGACATAAAATTGAGAATGTTAGTTTGAACCGCTCTCGAGATATTGTACGTTTTTCAAATAAATGTGTTTAAAAAATTGCATAAAAGTGAGTATTATCAAATATGTAGCACTTCGCGTTTTATTTGGTAATCATGGCGACTAATTTGACAAAATATCGCCAAATTGGCCAATGACACCAATGATGTATTTATAATTAACATATTGCGTAGAAGATCTTAGTAATACTTCCAATTGTCACATTATATTTGCACAAATATAAGTAAAGTTGGTACATTAAAATAATTTTATAAATTAAGTAAAGCACACGACTTTGTGCACCATCAATAATAAACTGATATATAGCGTAAAATGAAGTGCAAATCAAGGTAAATATGCATATGTACCTTTCGAAAATCAATTTAATTTACTTTTCAATGCAAAAAGACTAGACTTAAACATCTGTATAAGCTCAATGTAATGTCGGCCAAACTGAAATGGCTATATGGCAGCACAATACAGTGGCTCCATCTAGTGGCACAAATGAAAAAGAAAATAATATGACGATGAAACAGGGAAATATGAACATGAAGCGTAAGCAAGAACAAAATATAAAGTAAGTTAAAAAAAATGAAAAGCAGGGTATATGAACACATGAAAACAAACAAATAATTCGACATGTCATACCTTGGAGAAATATGGAGTCACTGAAGTTAACTAGATTACTGGAGTTTTATTAATATGAAAAGATTCAAAGAAATCCTAATCGAAAACAGAAGAAAGCTTTAAAAGTTACAGTCAGTATAAAAACAAACCGGTGGCCTGTCATCCAACAATGATTAGCGATAGAAGATTTATTAATTTATAGGATTTTACAACAATTATGATGTTCTTTTAAGCGATAATTTAAGACGTGTTTAGTTTGACATATGTACATAAGTCAAACTAAATGATAGATCAAACTTATTTCATCGGATTTTCTTTTACATCCAACGAGAATTATTGACTTTTAACTCCAACTCCTCCATATTTCTGCCCTGGCTTCTGTTTGGAAGACTCTCTCATTCAGATAAAAGAATCCATGTTCTGTAAGAAATGTGCTGTTAGTTGTGTCTAAGCCCATATGTAACGTTGGTGATGTTTGTAATGGCAACACCCTTTCTTGTGTTGTCAGAATGGCAACGGTAGGCTGTTGTTTATGTTCGATGTTTATGTAGCCGCGCTATTTGTATGTTCGTGTGAGATGTTACGTGATGTATTTCTTTCCATTTAAATAGATAGTTCAATCTAATATAGTCGTAATGATAACTATTTACTATAGACACCCACTATCTCTATTAAAACTAACATGTTCCGATTTCAATTATTTGGAAATCAGAATATTTATAATTGTAATAAATAATTTTTATGGAAAATTTTAGTTTTCATCATCCCTCTGTATTGAAAGAAAGTTTCTGTCCTTGTCGCCGCCACCGCTGCTTGTCAAATTTCTCGTTACTTGATATTCATTGCTTCGTACCACGAAAATATATAATTTTCATATAAAAATGTGAAATTTGTTACACTTATAGAGAAATATTTGGGGAACACGCTGTAATAAACTGTTTTTCGATTTATACTTTAGTTTAAGAAATATTTAAAATCAAAATCAAAGACCAAATATTTGAGCTGTGAGTTCGCGTCCTGAATAGACTATTAATACCAAGACCACGAATATTTGCAGTCAGGTACCTACATAGTTGAATTTTTGCCGGAAGGAGCCATATTTTTTTAATTTTTCGATGCTTTTTTTTTACTTTCGATTTTACTTCTTATGCATTTTTGAAGTGCAAATTTTTCTTCCGTATCTGCGTGTCATTTGAGTTTCTCAGTCTCATACCTCGAAAACTATAGCATACAACAACATGAAATTTAGTGCAATTGTAACGAAATAATAAGGAACCACGGTAGAATAAGCCGTTTTCGATATATACTTGTGTTTGGCTTGAAATTGTTCGTGAAGGGAACTTTAAGAGCGCCAGCAGATAATAGTCGAACGCTTCCTACGCGCAAAGCAAATTACACAATTGACAAAGCGTTGCTGCAAGAGGGTGGAGCCACCTAGTTTTGGAAAACATTCTAATCCCTGCATTTTAGAATTTTCATACCTTTTGAATAGTATACCAATTTAGTACACAATAAGTGAATTATGTGGTGGCAACGCTTTGCACACCTCTTTGTTTTACATATACCTATCATTATACCTATATACCTATATAATGGGTGTCAATATACCTATTTTACATAGATATACTGACACATCAGATCAGTATAGTCAGAACAGAAATTTCCTTACGTTCTTGAGATATTGCGTTCATAAACTCACACACACACATACACACACAGACACACTATAACAAATTGCAGTTTGATTACAAACGACAAAATAGTAGTCAGTTTTAGAAAAAAAAGAAGTAATAATCTGTAAGCAAAGTCATGCCTTTATAATATCTAATATTTTTTTCAGGGTTATAACAAAACTATATTCATTACTGATACACATGTACTAAAACATGTCTGAAAGAATTTGGAAGTGGATGCAATATAAGTTAAAAGTGCTTACCATTGGATGCTACCATATCCCGTCTTTTCGCAGGAGAACGTTCAATATCAATCCTACAGGTCAGCTCACCCTCTGGTGCTATACTTTTCTTATCCTTCAAGACTTCAGATATTTCCAAATATTTAGAACATCCCAGCTCGGTATCGTTTGCAACAAATTCATTTTCCATTATATTGCTTTTGCATGTATATTCATCTCCATTTACATCGATTATGCTAAATTTGAATCTAAAAATGGGTTCCACATGCTCGGAACTTCGCTTGACCATAAATATACTTATCCATCCAGACAGTCCGCCTTTATTCTTGCCGTTAGGATATAATCGGAAATACCAAGTTCCGGATTCAAACTCAAAATCTGGACTCTCATAAATTACATCAACATCATCTAGATGGTCTAAGAAATCGTGGATTTTCCATTCATAGGAAAAACTAAAGAATTGCTGGATTGTTCCAATCTCCATAATTAGTAAAAAATAGAATAACCAGATCTTCAACAATATACAAATATGTGAGGTCTGCAGATAAGGTTTTTGGATCTTGCTCTGAGTGAAAATACTTCAGTTACACAACCTAAAACAAATAAAAAATATATTATTACCGAGATAATTTGATAATTGATTGATGCACATTTAACAGAAAGAACGACAAATTTAAATATTTCTCAAATGCTAAACTTGCATTGGGATCAATCCATTTAAAGGTGTTTAACATTAATTTAATTGTTTTTTCACATTTTACTTGACTACATTTGTGCCATGGTGCATGGTCTTTTTTTAAGCAATGTCTCTTAGAAGGTCGAAACAATCACGAATTTTCCATTCAAACATGCAACCTAAAATTTTACCTACCTTTTCATTTTTCATAATTACGACACACTGGAATAAACTCAACAATGCTACTCAAGTCCTCAGGATGAGTCGGACTGTCTGGGTCTTCAACACTGGAATAAACCTCCTTTGTCCGGTTTTACAAAGAGAAAGACAACAATATACAAATGCGTAAAAACGCCAAAAACACTATTTATCCCTTACTCTGCGTCAAAATACCTCTGTTAATCAATCTGAAACGAACAAACACAAATATTATCACCGAGAAATTTCGATGAATAATTGATGCGCATTTAGAAGGGGAGTTTATTTTTTCGCAATGAGTTCAGCCGGTCATTGTCGTTTAATATGCTTTTGTATAAACCTATTTCAAATGGTTGTAATTTAATTTAATTCTTATTTCATATTTTATTTATAAATATTGACCACATTCGTGTCATGGCGCATAGTGTTTTTGGCTTTGGCAGTCAGACATTTGAGAAAGCAATCGTATCTCGGCTTTCTTCAGCTTTAAAATGATGGTTCAAAACCTTTGGCTTAAGCAGACCCCTAGCAAAACGTTTAACTAAGCAAATTCCTATCACAATCCTTGTAATTGTTAAAACTGAATTTTGACTCCCTCATTTATTGAGGAAAGTTCTAAATCAAGTTTTTTTTTTCAAAACGGCAGATGTATACTACTGCCTATTACTCACCCAGTGGGAAGGAAACCATTTTTATTGGACTGAATATTTTTTTATTAATACATATCATGTTATTTCTATCCTTTATGTAAATGTCTATCATTATATTTTGCGCTTTCTACATGAAGATCCCGTTCTTCCCTGGTCAAGGTCTCAGTAAATAAACTTTTTACTTCGACCCAGACCGTCCGACTTACCAGAAGGTTTAACGTCAGTATTAACGTCATGATATTTGTATCCTTTATGTAATTATCTATAATTATATTTTACACATTCTACATCAAGATTCATATTTGACAGTCCAACCATTTGAAAACTGTAATTAGTTAACTAATTATTAATTAGGATTTTTTAACGTAATATTTTACATCAAGCCAAAATTAATACATCCAGCTTTTGTTGTTCTTGTTCTAATAAGGAAATATCGTTTTCTTCGAGTTTTGTGACCGATATAAATCTGTTACTGATTGAGTCTCGTAATCATTATTGCAAATTATATTCACATAGAATTTTACTGAGGTCAAATTTAAGATTTGCAGCAGATCTATCAGAGATATTTGATTCTAAATATGGTTGGGGGAAAAATGTATTTATTTTTAGGCATTCATAGAAGAAAAGCGCCACAAATCTCAGATTTCACATCCTGGTATGATGTTGCCTATAATACTAATATGCGCGTGCTTGTTAAAAAAATGTCGGAACTGAAATTTTTACACTTCTTATAAAAATAACGCTTTTAAATCATTTTTCAGCAAATTTCTGGCTCAAATATTAGTCATAAAGAAACTTAACGTACGAGACAAATGGTTAGAAGCATTTAGCTGAAGTTCAGCTTAAGATAACATTACTATAACCATTCTATTACCCAAAAAAGTCGTGATTTGGTGGTTTGCTTAAAAGTCTATATAATACAATCAATTTACTTATTTCGCAGTGAAAAGATGATGAATAAAATATTAGTACGGCACAATGTTTTTAATGTTGAATTGTGCATATGGCGATTTTCGATTGACGACATGTATATCTACTACAATGGAAGTATCTTTATTTCGAAGTACTCATTTAACTTATATTTCAAACAACTTTAATTTCACAATTATCAATATTGATGGCATACGCAATAAGTAAGGATATTTTTATAAATCGAGGAAGAAATTTAATTTTTCACTAAATTAGTCACCAAATTGATCACCACGCGTTACAGACAAAAGGAGAGTAACAACCTCCGCTCAAACTGCCGCTGTATTTACGCGGCGTAAGATCACGTTAAACACGTGGGTCCGTCAGTCATTCCGAGAGATTGGTGGTTGTAAAAGGAGGGTAGGGCTCCTGTGGATGCCTTCCCCACTAGGTTCCGGTCTAAACTGGGGGGCACTTCCCGGTCATCCAAACAGATTCGGATAGTGACCTTACACTTTCGGGTAGTTCGGACGATCTGGGTCTATCAAACAAAAAAAGGAAGCAGAGCATCATATATAAATGGCTTTTGGATAACTGTTACGCGTCGAAATACAAAGCTATTACACAAAGGATATTTTTTCGTGACTGAATGGAATATCGTTAAAATTGGAAAAATACTTCTAGGTTACCGAAAATAAAGCCAAATTGGTGAATTAATTATTAAAATATTTTAATATATGGACTACATTGCTTGCTGCGGATGCTATTTCCCATAAGAATAACATATTTATCCCTGTGTCCATCCGTCCCCACGTCCATCTCTGTAACGTTTGGCGACTAATTTGACGGGATATCGCCAACTTAGCGACTTTTATTAATTTTGCGAAATTGGAGAAAATGTCGCAGAACCGATGAAAAAATGTACAAATTGATAAAAGTGACGCTAAATAAATAAAATTAATTGTCTTTTGAAAGAGGATAGTATTGTAATGATGTTTCGGTAGCGTTTGTCAACGAAATTCAACCCCGTCCCACTTGGTGGCAAATTTGGTGACTTTTCCATTGTCCAAAAATTTATAAAGCTATACCAAATTAAAGAAAATGTCGCGAAATCGATAAAAATGTTTGCCAATAAATAACAAGAAAGATCAATCATGCTTAAAGCATTGATTATGAAACACTTTCCAACTTCAAAGCAATTTTATTTAAACATGTCTAAAATGCAATACATTCCTCGGTAATATTTTAAAACTTATCACACATTAATTTATTATATTTGACACCTTAAACCTTCATCGAAATAAATTGACTTCATTCAAATGACGGCATTAAAGTATAAATTGCCTGGTTTAAACATCTCTAAAATGTGATACATTCCTCGGTAATAATTTTAGAATTATCATAATGCTACGATAATTTATTATATTTGAAAACTTCATCGAAAACAACTGAAATTCATTCAAATGACGTCATAAAAAAATAACACGCCTGGCTCTCTCTATAAAAGCAACATTTCATTCATAAATAATTCCCCCATTCATGTCATTCATCACAATACTATAATAATTTATTTTATTTAAAACTTAAGACCATTGAGCTACAAGTAAGTAAACTCAATGCGTAACTTCATCGAAAAATATCGTCCTTCTCTTTCTAAAATCAATGAATATTTCATTCATATCAGCTAAGCAGACTCCATGGACTAAATGATTTTGTGTTAAAGAATTACAGCGATTCTAATACAACTCATTCTACATATTTTGCTGTTTACATTTTACATAGGTGAAAAATAGGCTTAATAATAGAAATAATCAAATTTGGAAAAGCATTTAAACTGAAATATATTGTCATTGCGTTGTTTCAGTATGTAGATGCACAGAATTTAGGCAAAAATAAAGTAGTTTTAGGACGGATACAACACTCAATATGAATTAAAAAGAACTTTAAAAACCACGATTTTGACACAAGATGGATGCCATATATCATTTTGAAGTGGGTCATGTGATCGTTTCATATCATGGACACGTGATCGCTTCATATAAGAGGTGTTATTATTATTTTAATTTTTATTTAAAAAACAACTGAATATATTTCGCTGAGGTTTTTTTTATGTATTTTATGGAACAATTTGAATATTGCCTAAAATTTTCGAAGCAATTTGTGAATTTTAAATCCGCTTAAAAAATGCTTGAAAAATTAGGTCCCATAGGGCTCAATGTATGCCATTTTTTCAACCCGGGTTCAATCCAAAACTAATTGGGTGATATTATTCATTTATATTCCCATAGGTCCTATAGACCGTCTGAACGACATACTAAAATTTCATTTTGATTAAGTCATTTTTACGGCAGTTATCGTGCTAACGGACAGACAGACAGACAGACAGACAGACAGAATGAACAAAGTCATAAACACTTTTCAACTTTGTTGTAAAGTGTTAAAAATAGCACCAAATTGCTAAAAATGACTCCAAATCAATAAAATGTGCTGTGTTTTGAAAGAGGATAGTATTGTAATGATGTTTCGGTAGCATTGTTTATCAGTCCAACCGTCCCATTTGGCGACTTTTTTAAATGTTGCCATATTAGTCAAAATATCTTCAAATTAACGATGTCGTCAAATCGATAAAAATGTATCCAAATTGATAAAAGTGGTGCCAAATCATTGAAATTAATTATACTTTGAAAGAGGATAATATTGTAATGCTTCGGTAGCGTTTGTCTCTTAGTCCTACCGTCCCACCTGGCGATAAATTTGGTGACTTTTTTAAATGCCTTTAAATGAATCAAAATGTCCCAAAATTTTCGAAAATATCCCCAAATCGGTAAAAATTTTGAAATGAATATAATAATCTACTATAAGAATAACCCATTTCTCCGTTCCGTCCGTCCGTAACGTTTGGCAAAAAATTGCCGACGAATTAGGCGGGATATCGCCAACTTGGAGACTTTTTTAAATGTAGCTAAATTGACACAAAAATCGCCAAATAGTAATGACACGAAATGGTCGCCAAATTCTAATGTCACAAATGACACTAAATTGATGGTAATGTTTTGGAAATTTTGAATTTTGTCATATGACTGGTATACTTTCTAGTCAATATTGATGATTGTCCATTTAATGTTGAGGAAATATAACTTAATTGGCTACTGCGAAATAGTTTTACATGTTGTCATCCAGAAAAATGCCAAATGTACAATTCAACATTAGAAACATTGTACCGTAAATGTTTTACTTCAATTTTTCACTGTGAAAGAACTAAATTCACTGCATTATATCGGAAAATCATGTTCAGCCCACATCATAATTTTAGTCAAGAATCAACAAAATTCTCCACTCAGTACGACCGGCATATGATAGATATATTCACCAAGTGTATCAAAAAATAATTATTACACTTACTGATATACAAGTTTACATCCGCCAGAACTCTGATGTGTTCAGGTAATGTTGTTAATGTAACAGGTAATGCTGGGCATTTTAACACGGCTGTATCGATGTTGGAATACATTACCTTATGATATGCATATATATATAGTTATACAGTTGTATATGATATTTACTGTTATGGATGCAATAGTTTTTATATGTTTCGTAGAACACCTTTCCTCAGGTCCAGAAAAAGCTGTCGGAAAATTTGCTGTTGAAAAAACTGCTTGGAAGACATCAATTACTTAACTTTGTCGGTTTCACTGGTAGTTTGAGGTTCCTGCAATTTTGTTATTTTGGGACCTTTAAACTGTACTGATATTTTTCTAATGACATCATTAAAAAATTGCAATAACTGCATAAAGACTAGTAGTAGCAACAAAAATTCACAATCATAATACCATGCATATTTTAAATTAAAATAACGGCTGTTGCTAGAGAAATTGTAAATTGTAACTCAAATTGTAAATAACTGACTATTTAAGTGCCCCTCTCTGATGTGGGGGTCCTAGGTGTGAGCTTCGTCAGCTTTTGTCATTATAAATTCGCCTCTGTCATTATGCGTACTTTATCCTTTTGAAAGTTTTGCATTTCTTGTATGTGTTCAGAGAAATTTCGAAGATCTAATTACAAGTATTTCTTTCCCCAAACATTGTAAATATTTTCCGTTATTTTAAAATATATTAAATTGCACTTTTAATTATTATATAAATCAATTCCATAACATCTTAATATTTAAATTTTAATACATGATAATATTAAAATTACGATACTAAAATACGGTATTAACTTATTTCAGATGACAGTGTTCTGCTTTATTGTCAATTGGAACCGGTTACAGTAGCTCAATATTGTCTAAATATATTTCTGTCTGTGTATGAACGTGAGACATTGATAGTCTGATTTTAGTGATAGATATATATGTGGGCACTCATGGGCGGCTTTGGTATATATGGCATGCATCCCCATGTGAAAGCCGAAACGACGCACTCCCCTTCCCTCAAAAGGCAATAAATTATAAAACATAATAAGACATTTCTTTTTGTTATAAATACTTATACATAAACACAACTATTAAATTATTTCAATCTGCGCTTTAATATATAAAAGTGATTAACTATAAGTTAACTTTTGAGATTTTTGAAAAAAGAGCGAAATAGCAATCATATACAAAAACAAAACTATTAAATTATTTCAATCTGTGCTTTAATGTATGCAAATGATTAATTAAAAGTTGTCTTTTGACATTTTCGACAGAAGAGCAAAATAGTAATCATTTGGCGAAATAAAAATTGAAGTATCGGCGCATTTGCATGTAACAGGTAACAACATAAAATTTTTGAAAAAAATTTTTGATGTTAATTCTGTTGGCATTAGGTTCTTATTGATGTTGCAAACGAATCGTCACATCCTTTGAATTCTAATTCCACCAAATAAGTTGCTGTTTTGTCGTTTTTGTTAAAAATGTTAAAAATCAGCCATTAGTTTAAACAGACTTTCATGAATCGAAATTACCACATGGACATTCCCTATTGGATAAGCTGATCCATGCGGAGCTTACTTTGTTTACTTCATAGAGCCGCCCCTGGCGACAATAAGAACGGCATTTAAGTAGTCACTAAGAACGAATTGAGTTTGAATTTGACTATCGTGCTATGGTCTGTGAATAGCGTGAGGTGCTCGGATTTTATTTTGCCGAATGTACATCATGCTAACCTTAAGAATTGCATTAGTAAGATTTTCATATTTTTTGATAAAGGCGCTGAAATGCTTCGACTGATCAAAGTAAATTTCGTGTCATTAGTACCATTCTTTCTGCAACTATTCGAGTGTTTCTCAGCACTTAGCATCTTATATACATTAGGCAAGACATTTCGGTATGGTGCATAAACAACTGAAAGAGTACGATATGCGTTTTTAAAAAGTGTCAATAATAAAAGAATACATATTAACAGTGAAAATTTATTTATTTTACAGGGATGCATAGAAAAAAATCATTGAATTACATTTTCTTCTGAGCAACGACTCATTTCATGCCTTTCCTTTATCGAAAAAAATCGATTTCAAGGTTTCGTATGCAAGCAGCTGATTTTCAGTTTCGAATTTCTTCCACTTATCAGTTACTAAAACTGTAAACCTGTGTGTTTTCAGGAAATCTCTTGCGCGCTTCTTCATCCACATTTTATTATACATATCAGCAATATACAGATTTTCGCACACTGTCTCTTCAGACAAGAATACTTCTAAGAATTTAACGCACTTCTGTTTGAGATCATTCAGACTGTATTTATCAGCTAATGCATATAGTTCACCGACATTTTTGGAAGATAATTCCTCTATTTCTCCACAATATAAAAATATAAGCATTTTCCTGAAATCTTCAGGCTCAGTATTTGTTATCTCCAACACTCCACTTCGATACTCTTTTGAGTCGTGCTCGAACATCTCTGCAAAAAATGGACATCGGACTTTAAGTATTATTCTATGAGCTTTGAACTCTTGGTCCTTGACTCTTATGGTGATGTCGCAATTCTTTTGTTTCAAAAACAAATCCTTCATGCTGCAAAGCATATTTTCCCATAATCTAGTCGTTACACAATCTAAAAATATAAGAAGTATTTCAATTAGACATTGTATTTTCATATATGCTTATATGAATATTTGGAATTCCACTACGGAAGAACATAACATATTGTGGCAGCAGACGAGCCAAAGACATCGATCAAAGATGCTAAAGATACCCGAATTATAAGTTCGGACTTGAAGCCAGCTTTTGCTCTAATCTTATAATGTCGGTTTTGTAAGCACCAGGTCCCTGGTTGGGGCATGGTAACATCATTATTCTACAAATGATGACTCTGGACGTTTGAAACACGCAACCTTCTCTCTCCAACGATCTCACCTCTCAACAAGAAATGGCAGCACCACAGGGAGCCAGAGGCCTTACCACTCCCTTCCTCGTTGACCACGACAGACGTCACGCCCGAGGTACGACACGCCTCCCGGTCCCTATCTGGTTGGTCGGACGGTCTGGGTCTCAACAACAACGCCACCCGGCCATTCAGCCCTTCGACTGAGTTTCGGATGGGAACGCGCGGAGTGTTTTCTGGGCGATCCTCCTCCTCGCCGAAATTCGACCGGGGCCTTCTCATCAGATGGGGGAGTGGTGACAGCAGACGACTCCGCTCCTGCCAAAGACAGCGATCGAAGATGCTAGGATACACGAATTATAAGTTTGGAGTCGAAGCTAGCTTTTGCTCTAATCTTATAATGTCGGATTTCTAAACACCAGGTCCCTGGTTCAGGCCTGGCAACATCAATTCCTACAATATTACCGATGAATTTAAGTCCCTCGATTTTGCATTTGGTTTTCTTTTCCAACCTGAACCATTCACCCTATCCGAAAGTGTAAGGTATCTTCTCCTTGGACGACTGGGTAACTGCTATCCAATTTAGACTGTAACCTAGTGAGGGTGACATAAAAGAACCCAGTGGGGTAACACCCTCGTCCTTCTGCCATCAATCTCTGGATCCTATATAAATTTAACGTATGCGTTCTCCGCGTAGAAACGGGGATAGTTTGTGCAGTTCAAATCGAACCACTGTTCTCCTAGCTCGATCTCCGTGTCTTAACCATTATGCTATTCCGCCGGCATTTTTTATTTAGTGATTTCTACTGTAATTCAGAATGTTTGAATTTTAATAATTTTCCGAATTCAAAAATAGATTTGTCGGTGAAATTCAACAGGCTATACAAGAGGATGTATTGCACAGGAGCCAGGGTTACAAAACAGTTCATGAAAAGAGGGCAAGAAGTTATGGAGTCAAATATGTGGTAGAAGGCGGGTGCGTTTGCTATATTGGGCGAAAATTCACTTGGTACGGGGGTCGAATTCCAACTTTCGTTTTCGTTTACAGTGTTTTCGTTTACAGTGAGAAATTTCAACCCAAAACTGTGTTCATATGAACACAATACTTTAATTTCAAATCGATTTGATAAAGTGTAATGACGAAATGATGACGTATACCTTTGCATATATAAATGCATTACACTTGCAGTAATCAAAGTGGGTGTTCAAGATGAGCTGTTTAGTTGTTGTCGCTTGACTTGTTTCAAAATGATTTGATAAAGCGTGATGACGAAATGGTGATGTTTACCTTTGCATACAGTAAACTTTCAGTGTTAAAAATGGGTGTTCAAGATGAGTTGTTTTCGACTGCAAAGTTAGTGTTAAATGTGGAAAACGAAATGTTTGGTTAGATCTTAATTAAATCAGCGAAAATTTAAGCAAATGTTAATTCTCTGAAAAGTATTCGCTAACTTCTCAAAGATAGACTGTTAAAGCAAAAATATTGAAAGAGATAGCTCCGAAGTCATATGTAGTCATCACATAATATAATCAGAAATACAAAAAACACATATATCATCTTCTGAGAACAGGGGAGCAATTTTATCAAATAAATTATCACATTCCTTTGAAACATTTAGAAAGAAAAATGCAAGGCCAGAATCTGAGATCGTAGAACAGCTGGAAAAAAAGAAATGATCACATTTCTCTGAAATATTTAGAAATAAAAATGCAAGGCCAGAAGCTAAGCTCGCAGAACAGGTGGAAACGACAACTGCACTAGAAAGGGATCCATATTCATCCTCTGAAGAAATTAATGGAATTAATGGTATTTCATTAAGATGATCTTCTAGAACAGTGGTCGGCAACCTTTTTGCCCTTCTGGGTTGCATTTGAATTTGAGGTTGATTGAAAAGTCTGCATGTATCAGACAGCGTGGCTTGAGGAGAGGGAAGGGGGAACATAATATTATCAGTAAAACATTTTCCTAGTTTAACATTTTCTAATGATACACATTAACGACAAGGATAACAAAATATTATATTAACATTTGTGTTGAAATGGTAAACATTAAGTTCACTGTTATCTTTAGAACTGGAACGCATTACATATAATCTACATTGTACATAACCATGCGTATAAAAAATTCAGTTTAACCAAAATGTATGTTATGGACAACACACTGAGAATGAAGTGAATATAAATCCACAAATTTAGATATTCTATTACCATTATATAGAAAATGTAAAAAGTTAAATGTATAATACTGGGAAAATTTCTAAAATATATTGGATACCCGAGTCAAATTATTATTTTCAGAAAAATAATAACATTTTTTTCCAAAAAATTTATAAAAATGTTCTAATTTAAGAGAAGTTTGGTAAGTATACATGATGTCTAGATGCAGAAACTAAAATTAAATAAGTTGAACGAATAAATGAATACTAGTCAAATGAGAGAAATGTAATTTTGAATATGGAAAATCTTTGTATTTTAATTATTAATGTTGTTTAATAAAAACATGTATATTTAATAATATTAAAATACTATTGTAATAAAATTATATCGGTAAAGATAACATACACAGAAATTACAATGTAATACAAGATAGAACATAAAAATATTTCTTAAAAAAAGGTGTGAGAAAAAATATTTATACTTTAAAATAATAAGCATTTAACAATTTATTGTGAAATAACTTAAATATTTAATTTCTTTAAATTAGTAAGATTTTAATTGCTGAATCTTCGACAATTTTTTCATGTCTGATTTCATTTCTGGAGTGAAAATTTGTATGGTACTGAGAAGACGTTCGTCAGTTAGTTGACCGCAAAATTTATGTTTTCTGCGTTTATTACAGAAAATGTTTGTTTGCATGCGTAAGCACAGCCAAATTCAATTATGTATCTGTTTGAAAAATTTTAATTCCAGGAAAATTAATTGGTAAATTTGTTGAACTGGATGAAATTATCCACCTGAAAAAACTTTTCAGTCATGATTATTCTGAATTTCCAAAATTTTAATTTGGGTTAAAAGTGGAATAATTTTAATATATGCATTAAAAGAGTTAAAAAATAATCCCAAATCAAAATGTTTTCGTGAAAATTTATAAACCTCTTTGAAATTCCTTTTGAAGGACTTCGATATTTTCAAAAAAAAGCATCCTTCTGCAATTGGTCTGCTGAAATTTCTAAAGACCGGCTTGATACAAAATGGTGCAAAATTCTTTCTTTCATGTGTTTAATAACTAGACATGGTTTTGCTTCAATCAAACTCTTTTCTGACATGAAACAATAAAGCCTATTTCATCTCGCATGTGAAAAATTCTGCTCAGCACAGCTCCTCTAATTAGACATCTCACATTTGAAAAATACGTTTATAAAACGTCGCCAAACTCAGATATTGTTGAAATAGAAAAAACTTAACGGTATTGCTTAAATTTCGATAACTGTACAGTTTAATAGGAAAATTATTAAATATTTTAAATTCTAACACAATAAAATCTTTTTTGAATCGAATTTTTTATTGTTGAGGTTTGTGGGCTACACGTAATGTAAAAAAGGGGAGACGTCGCAGGTCGTCCGTTGTCGATCCCATATCTAGAATTTAGAGTGATGATTGAAAAAAAAATCACTTGATTGATCACTTGACTGATCAAAGTCTATGGTCAAAGTGATCACTTGATTGATTAAAGTATTCATATTTTGTGTAATGTGTCCAATTGGGTTAATAATTAATTATTATTCTGTTCTATTTCAATGAGAGTGAGTTACTCAAGTTAAGACAAGATCGCTTATGGATATTTACAATGCAGTAGAACTGTAAGTATTTCAAGTGTAAATAGATGGTTTTAATGAATGAAGTTTTAATTTAAAAAGGGAAAGCTTTATTAATGTGCTAATGCGTAATGGCGCATTAGTGACGTCGTCTATATGGTATATATGGCATATATGGTATATATATATATAATTCCTGATGGCAACGCATTTACTGACTACGAGCGCTTTTTTCCTCTTTCTTTTTCGAATGGCTCGCTCGATATGTTGTGAGCGCTTATAACTTTTATCCAAGGGTGGTTATTACGATTTTAATTTTCTTCAAACTCGTTTGCAAACCGTTACTTTGGTGGTTCCACATTGTCCGCGTTTCTTCGGTTAGGGTGCGTTTTTTGTTTTGATGCTACCTGGAAATAAGGCCACAGGCTTATACCGTCTCCGGGAGCGTTTCCACTGGAGTAAAAAGTCGACTTGTAACCGAGAACTGGAGGTCACAATCCCCCCAGGCCTATTTGTATACCCCTGTTGGCTTCTTTCCACGCATAACAAATACCTTTATTCAACTATATATATATATATATATATATATATATATATATATATAGTTGAATAAATGTGTTTTTTACTGTCAACTCGATGTGTGGTTCCTGGTAAAGGATAATTAACACCATATTAACATGGAGTCGATATTCTGACACCGTTTTGCCATCAGTAGCTTCGGGAGCAATGTTGATCCTTTCAAGAGTGAAATCACGAATTTTCTCCAACCGCGCATTTTGGTTTTGAACATAATACACATTAGTCCCAGAGATGGAAACTAAATAGATTAAACTGGCTACAAGCCAAAATTGAAATTAGAAATCTGGTGACGCTGGCAAGTGGCTGCAACCTCAGAGAGCTTGATCTAATTCCCATGTGGACCAAATTGAAAATAATTTAGTAGATATTTGTAAGAAACATTGCAATAATGGAGTTAGGATAAAGAAGAATGGTACCGAAAATGTTGTCGCGTGGAACTCGCTACTGCAAATTATGAGAAGTACATTCATAGCATATAGGAGGCTCTCTTAATTCTACCAGGATGAAGAATCCAGGCAAAGAGCCAAAATTAATTACAAGAAAAATCATGTGATTTATAAAAAGTTGATTCAACTAAGGCAACATCCTTCAAAAAGTGTCTTAACAATATCACTATTGATAATACTTTTGGTGATCACTATAAACTGATTAATGAACGAGGAAAGCTTAAGTTCTAAAGTACTTAAGTTCTAAAGTGCTAAAGTGCTAAAGTGCTTAAGTGATAAAGTGTTTAAGTGCTAAGGTGCTAAAAAGAAAGGTTACATACCCCAATTCTTACTCAGAAGCAGTACTAGAAATTTTAGATCATCATTTTCCAATAGTTAGTGACAAAGACCTACAAACTGATCAGGATAAACTGTATACTGTTCCATTTACTCCTGATGAACTATCATACGCTATTAACGGGACGGATGCTAACAAGGTGCCTGGGCCAAAGGCATTGTGTCTTGAACTTATCCAAGTATTGTACAAAGCAAACAAAACTTGTATTTTAGAATTCTTTAACGTGTGTTTAGAAAAAATGATCTATCCTAAGCCCTGAAAAGTGTCAAGATCAGTTTTAATCGCTAAAGATGGTAAGGATCATCAAAGGGTGGAATCTTACCGACCCATTAGGTAGGGGGAAAATCCTAGACGGATTGATAATCAGGAGACTGATATATGACTTTGAATTAAACAAGTTTCTGTCTGATAAAGAATTTGGTTTTTGCAGAAACACTAGCTCACTAGATGCAATCAAGGCAATGCTCAACTTTATTGAAAGACAACAACTAGCTAATAATGTAACCTGTGTTATCTCTCGTGATATACACGTTGCATTTAATAGCTTTATGTGGAACGATGTGATCAATTTGATCACATACACTTACAGATATTGCCAACTTAATTAGGGCTTTCTTACAAGATAGACGAGTAGGATTATAAGAAGATAATCGATTATTGAAGTATAACATCGGTATCGCTCAAGGATCCAGTTGTGGTTCGATACTATGGAACACATTAACCAATAAGGCTCTGATGGTTGATTATGGTAAGCCACTTGTTGAAATTCAAGCATTTGTAACGATTTTGTAGTTCTCGTGAGTGCTGAATTTGCAAACCAATTTGTAACCATAGGCGCGAAAGTGTTGGAGGACTTCCCCAACTGGAAAAATAAAAAATACTCGAAAAATATATCCTTTAGCAACGAAAAAAATAGTTACATCGTGATACCTCCAAAGATGAAGAAAATCACGCACAGATCATCAAACGCTATGGTAAAATAATTAAAACCGCCAACGTACTGAAACATTTGGGTATAGCAATTGATACCAACTTATCATGGATACCACATCTTGCTGAAATCAAGGAAAAGCTTCCAGTTTCGATCTCAAGATGGCAAGAATTATGAAAGCTACTTGGGGACTTAAACCTCAGATAGTAAAAGATATTTACTTAACAGCCACAGAAAAGTCTATTGGGTATGGCTCACCCTTTTAGATAAAATATAATTGCAGGATGCGCATCAAACTTTTCACAATGCAAAGAACACCTTTAATGAACATTACTTAAACTTATAAAACCAACGCATACGAGACTCTTCAAACCCTGACATGATGTGTCCCTCTAGATATTAAATTAGAAATATAATCCTTAAGGTACGGAGTACTACATTAGAGGGAAGATGTCACCATTGGAGATAAAATGATAACAGAAAAAAATGTAAAGCGACGCCGGAGTATACTGGAAAAACCTTGGGAAGAGGAGAGCATCAAGTGGGACACGAATTATGCAGATACCCTGAATTTATCAATCTACAGTGATGGTTAAAAATTAATGATAACGTAAGGTGTGATAATGTAAGGTGTACGCTGGCTGTGTACAATAATAAAGATCTTAGCTACACAGACCAATATAGAATGATGAAACCTCTATCTTTAATGCTGAGTTATACACAATCTATATAGCCTTCCACTACCTCAAAGTTGTAGCTAGTGACATTCACATCTATTCTGATTCCAGAGTAACAATCCAAGCGCTTTAAAGTAATCTTACAGTTTGATTTCAGTAACTAAGTCACTAAGAACGACTTGGTTACTGAAATCAAGAGAAACATCAAGAGCCAAAAATGCAACTATCGTATTCACTGGATAAAGGCTCATATAGTTGTAAGGGGTAATAAAATGGCTTACAACCTGGCTAAGGAATTAACTAATAAATGTAATATATATATATATATATATATATATATATAACCTCAAAAACGTTTTCTTTAAATGTACTTTCTCTACGACAAGTCAAATTTGAATTTTTAACCTTGACTGAATGTATGTAAAAGAGTAAAACTCAAAGCTTTGTAAAGGAATTGATGTTTCTATAGCTTTAATGAACTTGCAACTGAAGACAATTTTATGGTATTATTAATGTTTTCAGAGTTTTGGAGAAAATAAAGGATATTTTCTTTACTACCCTGTAACAATTTTCAGATTTTATTTCAAAATGCAAATAAGGAATAACTTTAAGAAATAAAGAAATTCATAATCTGCAACGAAAATCATGCATTAATCACATCTAATTTTACTTTCCCTGCAATACATGGTAATGTATAGGGAAAGTATTGGAATCATGTCGAAAATCGCAACTCGAGTTTTCGACGGATCTACACGTTTCGATACCTCTAGAATGCGGAAATACTATTTTTAGCGTGACGTCTCTCTGTGTGTGTGTGTCTGTCTGTCTGTGCAATGTATGTATCTACTCTAACTCAAAAACTAATGGACCAAATTTTTATAAAATTTGATAGGTAAGTTACTTGGGCGTGACTCTGGGGCTGATTAGTTTTGGGTACGATTTGGGATAAAAGAACTCGCTTTTTTTTTGCAAAATGTCCCGCAAAAATTGGCTGTAACCACTCTAGCTAAAATACTAATTGACCAAATTTCACAAAATTTGGTATACAATTGGTTACTTGTAGGATACTCTGTTATTGATTAAATTTTAGGACGATACGGGAAAGAACAACCTGCTTTTTTTACGAAATGGATCGCAAAAATGTCATGTATCCGCCCTAGCTAAGATACTAATTGACAAAATTTGGTAGATAAGTTACTTGTGGGATACTCTGGTGCTGATTAGATTTTGTTACGATTCGTAAAAGAACAACCTGCCTTTCTTACGAAATGAACAGCAAAAATCGCCAAAATCTAAAAAAAACAAGGCTACGTATGCTCAAATTTATCAATTAAATTCTTATTTTATACGCAATTTTTGACGAAAAAAAGAATATAACACACTCCATTATACTTTAGGACAAACCGTTCTCAAGATATTTGAGATTTTTTTAATTTTAGTTACGCCGATTTTGGAAAAAGGCCAATTACCAAATAAAAACAAAAGTTGAATTAAAAATGCAAATTTTGTGTTATTTGGTGCAATTAAACTCAATCTAATGAATTATAAAGAAATAAAGAAAATATGAGTTTGAGTCTGCAGGAAAAGTCATGTGCGGTCCACATCAGATTTTTTTCATTGTTATAACAAAATTATATTATTTACGATACATATATACTTAAATCATATGTGAATTACTTTGGAAGATGCAGTAACATGCCATTAGAATAAAACACTTACGTGGAGATGGATCAGTAACTGCTTTTATAACATATCTGTCGACTTTAATTCTGAAGACCACAACACCATCTAGTGCTATCTTCTCCTTATCCTCAAAGAATTTAGATCGCCTCAAATATTTATCCCAACCACAACTAGAGTGATATCCAGGCAACAGATTTATGGCTGATTCTTTTTTACATTTATAATCATCTCCATGAACATCGATTATACTAAATGTGTAACCAAAATAATGTATCTTATATTCGGAACTTCGTTTGACCATATTGAAACTTATCCATCCTGGTGACTCGCTTTTCTTCTTTCCGTTAGGGTATAATTGGAGAAACCAAGTTACAGATTCAAACTCAAAATCTGGACTCTCGTAAATTACATCAGCATCTTCTAGATGGTCAAAGAAATCATAGATTTTCCATTCAAATTCAAGCTCTAAATTTTTGCCGACTGTTCCAATCTTCATAATTAGGTAAAAATGGAATACGCAGTTCTGAAATAATGTATAAATGTGTAAAACCGCCACAAACAGTTTTTGGATCTTGCTCTAAGTCAAACTATCTTAGTTATTCAACCTGAAACGAAGAAACACAAATGTCATTACAGAAGATAATTCTATAAATAATTCATGTACATTTAACAGGAAAATACCAATTTAAATGTTTTTCTTTCAATTTAACCGGATATCATTGTCAAACATTTACTGAATAAATCCATTTCAAGCGGTTCGCAATGAATTTAATTGTTTTTTCCACATTTTATCTACAGATATCAAATAGATTTGTGTCATAGCGCATGGTATTTTTAGCAATATCAGACCTTTGTTCAAACAATTCCATGACGATTTCCTTAATTTCTAAAACCACGGTTAAAAGGTATTGCCTTAAGCAGAGTCCAGGTGAAATATTTGACTAGGCAAATTCTTTAAAATTAGACTTGTATTTGTTGAAAAGTAACTTATGAGGGTATACTTTTTTCAGAACAGAAAAAATTTGTCAAATCTGGTTTTCTTTTCTAAAATGCCGATGTACTAGTACTTTTATACCTATTTAGAGGGAAATCTGAGGTTTGTCGCATTATGTTTTATGGATACTTAAAAGTAAGCATATTTTCTCTATAGTCACATATCTCTGGTAAAGAGCATGATTCAAATCTAAAATCTGTACACTGTAAAAATATATATGGTGATAAGCAACAATACCAATTTTGAGTTTGAGACTCAATCGGTAACAGAGTTACATCGGACACAGAATTGGAAGAAGTGCTTACATATTATTCCTAACATCTAGCATTACGTAGCTGAAGTCGTTTTGGCGTGATGCTAAAAATTGATATGTATATTTTAAATCCAGTTCACTATCAATAAAGTGTTTATAATTATCAGCTAGTTGGAGAACCATGGAAACTTACTTATTAGAGAATAAGAGAAAATGGAAGACTGGAGGTGAGAGATTTTGAGATGATGAAACTGTAATACACACTCAGTTGCAAAAAATATTAAACCCATAAGAAATTTAGTTACAGTCGGGAAAATCGGAATGTTTGTGTCTTTTGAAGAGATATGCAAATAATTAGCAAATACTTGCTGAAATGTCATCTTCTTGTTACCATTTCTTAATAAAATGTCTTTTTCCTATATTCGAGACTTTTTCCTATATTCGAAGCATTTGTATATTTCCTCAAACGGGACACATACCGAGTATGGAGGCTCTAGCTCTATTCCTCATGGGGGCATATATTTTTTGTAACAGAATGTATTTACTTGATTGTTAGCTAGAGTTTTTACAAAGTATGTCTATCCTGGCATCGGGCCGAAAAGAATGCAGCTGGCTTCTGCTGTTCTCATCCTGATACGGAAGTGTCGTTATGTTACAATTTTGCTCCCAATGCATAATTCTTTTAGAAAGGAGAAAAATGATGGCTTTTTCAGTCAAAGGAGAAAACCAAAATGTGGTGAATTTCTACATCTTCATAGTTAGGAATAAATAGGAATAGTAGTTTCTAAACAACACACAAATGCACAAAGACCAGAGAAAAGGTGTATGGCACTTGATTTGTGTTCAAACCCATCGAACCTGAAATGAGCAGATACAAAACATCATCATCGATTAAATTCGCTATCTAACTGATGTCTATTTAACTGAAAATATCTCGCCTTCTAGTCCTCATTTTTAACATGAATTATCGATTAAAAGGATCTTCTTTATATAAATATGTTGCATTTTTACAGGTTTTTTGCACAGAAATATTTTATGTGGTAAATAACTCCTTCAATTTTGTGTACAAATCGACCCCAAGAACAAAATTCCTAAATATTACAAGTACTGTAAAGATCCATTGCATGTTAAAAGAAAAAATTACTTTCTGTACGAAAGGACAGATTTCGATATTCAAGGACAACACAAATTATAGTTCCTTTTATATTCGGTCGCTCCAAATATCAACAGGTTTATAGCTGTTATGGATTAAATAAAATAAAGCACATTTCAAGGAACTTCCCTACATGTAATAGGTCCAGATTTTTATTTTAGGACCTGTAAAATACACTGCTATTTTTCTAATAACATCACTAAAAAAATTGCAGTAATTGCATAAAGACCAGTAGTAGCAACAAAAATTTACAAGCTTCAGTACATAATACCACGTATATATTAAATTAAAATAACGCTTGTTGCTAGAAAACTTTGAAATTGTAACTGAAATTGTAAATAACTGACTGTTTAACTGCCCCTCTCTGATGTGGGAGTCCTAGGTGAGAGCTGCGTCAGCTTTTGTTCGCCTCTGTCATTAATTAAATTCGCCTCTGTCATTATACGTACTTGTAGGAAGCCTGGGCAGTTCGTATAATCTTAGTGATCGATATACACGTGGGCACTCATGGTTGATTCTAGAATACGAGATGCGCACCCCCCTGCAAAAGCCGAAACGAACTATCTCTGTGTTAAAGCGAAGTACGGGCACGTTAAATATCTGTGTCTGTGAGTCCTTCTGAGAGGTTGATGGTAGGGAAGGAGGGTACCGACCCTGTGGATCCCACTACGTTTCTGTCTAAATTGAGTGGCACGTCAGGCGTCCAAATGGTTACATTACACCTTCTGGTAGGTCAGACAGTCTGGATCGAAGAAGAAGAAGAAGAAAGACTTTTCCTCCCAAAGGGCAATAAATTATAAAACATCATAAGAAATCACTTTTTACTGCAAATGGTTATACATGAACAAAACTATTAAATTATTTCAATCCGTGCTTTAATGTATGCAAATGATTAAAATAGAAGTTGTCTTTTGACATTTTTAACAGAAGAGTAAAACAGTAATCATTCCGTGGAATAAGAATTTAAGCATCGGCACATTTACAATATCATGCAAAAGGCAATAAGCTTTATATAAAGATTCGCTAGCAAAAGGTCAACAATTAATTGAAGGCAAACTATTTTCTTAATGAGTTGTTTTAAAATTACTTAATATTTATTAAGCAAAATTACTTAATATTTATTAAGCAAAATTACTTAATATTTATAAAGCAAAGTGTTCTTAAATTAAATTGTTAAAAATAATTTTATTTTTAACAAACTTGTACCTTATTTTTTTAATCGAATAAAATATCTTGGTGTTAATTTTGGTGTGAGTTTAGGTGTGAATTCTAATTTCACCAAAAATTGCTGTTTTGCTATTTATGTTTTGACACTGAATCTATCACTAAGAACGAATTTGGTTATCGTTTCCGAGGTTGTGAATTGTCGCGCAGTGGTCTGATTTCATTTTGCCGAATGTAGATCATGTTTACCTGAAGAATTCCATTAGTGAGATTTTCAAATTATTTGTATAAAGGCGCTGCAATGCGTTTATTCGACTGAACATCTCAGTAGTACCATTATTTTAAAAATTATTTGAGTGTTTTTTTGTACTTTGCATCTTAATATATATAAGGCGAAAAGTTTCAGAATTAATAATATAAATACTTTGATATAGCTGTCTATCTATCTCTGGATAACGCTGCTAAAATTGTTGCCAAACGCGTTTTAATCACGGATAAACATTTAAATTTTTATGATATAACCATGGAGCTTCACGTTGGGTATGAAATCATATACTGAAAGTGGGGCCACGATGTGGGTGACCTATTTCTTAAGTAATGCAGTGACTATACTTCTTACAGAGCAAAATTATGATGTAACCATAGAGCTTTGCGTAGCGTATGACATCAGATACTGGAAGTGAGGCCATGATATGGGCAGCCCGTCCCCTACATAATGCAATGACTATACTTCTTTCACAGCGAAATTATGATATAACCATGAAGCTTTACGTAGCATATGGCTTCAGATACTAAAAGTGAGACTCTTATGTTATTTTATTTCTTATCATTTTATATATTTTTTATTTGATATACAACACAACTCAAAGTGTCACGCTCATTTCGTTTACTTGTTTAACTAAGGCTTAACTGTATCCCGCGTCCCGCGCCCTCTTATTAAAGGTACGCGGGATACAGTTAAAACTTGGTTTAACATTCAGAATAGTTCAAGCTTCTTCCGACAAATGTTGGAAATATTATTCTTCCGTGGTTTTAGTTTATTACTTTTAGGACAGAATGCCCGCGGGTCTGATTAGACAAAAATGTCGCCATATCAATAAAAATGTCGCCTAATTGGTAAAAATAACTCTAAAACAATAAAACGGATGACAAATTGATGAAAATTCAATATCTTGGAAATAATACAAGAATCTACTATAAGAATGATCTATTTCTCTGGCCGCAACACTGCGCAAAATTCTGGCGAAAATTTTTTTACCGCATATCGCCAACTTGGCGAGTTTTTTAATGTTGCTAAATCGACGAAAATGCAATACGTTGATAAAACTGACAATAAATTAATGGAAATGATGACTAATTTATGAAAATTCAATATCTTGGAAATAATATAGTAAACGAGCCATAAAAATAACCCATAAAAATTACCCATTTCTCCGTCAGTACATAATGCTTGGCGAAATATTTGGCCGAATGTCGCAAACTTAGCGACTTTTTAAATATTGCCAGATTGACAAAAATATCACCAAACTGATAAAAATGATGCTAAATAGGAGACCATGCTTTACAATTTTTTAATTCCGTCATATGACGGGCATACCTTCTAGTGATGTATAAACAAGTGAGAGATTACAATATGTTTTTTAAAAGCCTCTAAGAAAAAGGAATACGTAATAACAGTAAAATGTATTTATTTCACAGTGTTTTGTGAGAAATACAAAGCTTAGGAACTTTTCCTATCATTGGATTTTTTTTCTTTCTCGAGTAAAATTGATTTTATGGCTGCGTATGCAACCCACCAATTTTCAGTTTCGAATTTCTTCCACTTATCTGTTGCTAAAATCGCAATCTGTTTTTAAAATCTGTTTTTCTTCAGGAAATCTTTT
This sequence comes from Amaurobius ferox, assembly GCA_951213105.1. NCBI lineage: Eukaryota > Metazoa > Arthropoda > Arachnida > Araneae > Amaurobiidae > Amaurobius > Amaurobius ferox. The sequence goes on from OX578152.1 coordinate 49,690,457, forward strand.
GCAAACTTCTCCAATCGCATTTCACTATATGTATCAGCAATATACAGTGCTTCGCACACAGTGTCCATAGACAAGAAACTTTCTAAGAAATTAGCACACTCCTGTTTGAGATCATTCAGATCGTATTTATCAGCTAATATATAAAGTTCAGTGACATTTTCGGAAGATAATTCCTCTATTTCTCCGCAATATAAATACAAAAGGAATTCTCTGAAATATTTAGGTTCAGAATCCGTTATCTCCACCACTCCGCTTCGATTCTCTTTTACATCGTGCTTGAACATCGCTGCAAAGACTGGACATCGGGCTTCAAGTATTGTTCTATGTGCTCCGAACTCTTGGTCCTTGACTCTTATGGTGATGTCGCAATTCTTTTGTTTCAAAAATAAATTCTTCATATTGCAAATCATGTTTTCCCATAATCTAGTCTTTACACAATCTAAAAAAATATAAGAAATATTGCAATTAGACATTGTCTTTTCATATATACCTATATGAATCATAACAATTCTACTAAGGATGAACATAACATATTACCGACGAAGTTATTTCCTTCGATTTTGCATTTACTTTTCCTTTTTAACCTAGTTCGTCCCGGTACACCCGAAGGTATACGATATATCGACAGGGACAGTACTATTCAATTTAGACTGTAACCCAGTTGGGCGATACAGAGATTGCACCCTCGTTCTATTGCAACCAAACCTCTGGTACCTAGGCCGATTTAACGTATTTCTGTTCTCCGCATAGACACGAGGATAGTTTGGACAGCTCTACAAACCGAACTCATGCCCCCGCCATAACCACGGGCTACCCCTTCCATATTTTCCCTGTACTAATATCTACTGTAGTTCAAAATGCTTGAATTTTAATGACTTTCTAAAATAAAAAATCTGACGTGGGCAGTACATTTTTCCTACAGACTTACATTCATTTTCTCTTTATTTTTTTAACGATTCATTAACCTGAGTTTAATTGCGCAGAATAACACTGAATGTGCAATTTTAATTGAATTTTGGTTTGTATTTGGTAATTGGACATTTTTACAGAGGCGGCCTAACAAAAATGCGACAAAACTAAAATATCTCGACAACGGTTATTCCTAAAGTAATGGGGTAATTCAATTCTTTTCCTCGTCAAAAAATACGTATAAAACATGAATTTAATTTACACATCTTCGCATAACTTAATATTTTATTTTAGGTTTTTGCGGGCCAATTCCTAAAAAAAGGCAGGTTTTTCTTTTTTGAATCGTATCAGATATAATCATCATCAGAATCACTTACAAGTGATTAATCTATAGAAATTTATGAAATGTGTTCTATTATTTCTTTAGTAAGAGTGGATATGTACATTGTACAGACAGATAGACACACGAACTAACACAAACACAGACGTCAAGTTAAAAATAGTTTTTTCGTGTTCTAGAGTTCAGAAAATCTGTAGATCCGTCTGAAACTCGAATTGCGATTTCTATATTTTCCCCCATATATTGCAATGTATTGCAGGGTACTACAACCCAAAAATGAAACGTTTTATATACGAAATTCTGTTTTTCGATTTTTCATCTACTTATTTCTACTATAACTCAAAGTGTTTAATCTTCCAAAATGAGAAAAAAAAATTGAAGTGCAATAAAAATGACCCAGAATCACATGTATCCACTAAAATACTAATTGACCAAATTTCACAAAGTTTGTTTAAAAAGTCGCTTGTGGGTTACAGTAGTGCTAAATACATATTGGTACAATTCGGATAAAAGAACTTGCCTTTTCAACAAAATGGTGCGCAAAAATCGCCAAAATCTAAAATGAAAGACTGCATATTCTCAAATGTATAAACTATGCTTGTTTTATACGTAATTGTTGATGATGAAAAGAAGAAGCCAAATCCCGTTGCACTAAGACTAACTATTTTCGAGATGATTTAGATTTATTCGCATTTTTGCTCCGTCGCTTTTGAAAATACATCCAGTTACTAAAGGTAAACAAAAATTGAACTGGAAGTAGAAATTCAGTGTAATTTCAAATAAGTATGCGCAATATTTTGTGCAATAAATTTCACTTTAATAAATTATTGGAGATATAAAGAGAAAATGAATTAAAGTTTATAGGGAAAATTATGTGAAAAGCAGCACATGACTTTCAATACAAACTTTAATTCATTTTCTCTTTATATATTTAATAATTCATTAAACTAAAATATATTGCACAAAATATTGCGTATACTTATTTGACAGTACACTGAATTTGCTCTTCCAGTTCAATTTTCGTTTACTTTTATTAACTGGACGTATTTTCAAAGGCGGTGGAACAAAAATGCGTAAAAAAACTAAAGTATCTCGAAAATAGTTAGTGCTATGGGATTGAGCTTCTTCTTTTCATCATCAGCAATTACGTATAAAACAAACATAGTTTATACATTTGAGCATACGCAGTCTTTTATTTTATATTTTGATTTTTGAGAGCAATTTCGTGAAAAAGCTAGACTCTTTCTATCCGAATTGTACAAAAATTCAATTAGCACTAGGGTAAACGATAAGTGACATATCAAACACACTTTGTGAAATTTGGTCAATTAGTATTTTAGTGAATACATGATATTTTTGCGAATCATTTCGCAATTAAAGGCATGTGTTCTTATTTCAAATAGTACAGAAAAAGAATAGTAATAATAAGGGAGTTGACAGGAAGAATATTACATTCAGTAGTTAAGACAGTTAACCTGTTAACGAGCTGCCTATGTTTCCTTGTTCCCTCTCAAAACTTGGAAATTTATTCGAAATTTTATAATTTTTTTACATAGCAGCATAGGACAAAATATTTGACATAATCATACTTTAAAGAGTTTATTTGGTGCTCAATGATCACGAGACTTAATAGATTCAAACATTGTTGTGAAAAATAGCCGCGATATAATTTTTTTTCGTGACGTTATTAGCCGTCTTAAACTTCGAAATTATATATATATATTACATGGCAGCATAGGACAAAATTTGACACAATTATGCTTTAAAGAGCTTATTTATAGCTCAATGATCACGAAACTTAGTAGTTTCAATAATTGTTGTGAAAAATAGCCACGATAGAATTTTTTATGTTTGTGACTTTATTATCCCCCCTTGGTGAGTAAGGTATTCCTCAGGGGTATATATCAATCGTAATATTTTTTCAAGCCCTTTAAAGTGAAGGGTAACACGCTATAGTTCTAATCATTTGGAACAGCGATACCGATTTTTAAAAAAAATTCTGTTGTAAAATTTGAAAAACAAAAAAAAAATGAATTCTGGTATGAGACAGTCGATTGAGCCACACTGTAGTGTTAGAGATATAAGAAAATTATATTAATTACTGATACATAACAATCACTGAAACCTGCATGAAAGACTTTGGAAGTTGCAGCTATATCATTTAACTGAAAGTGCTTACCTTCAGACGCTGTCTTGTCCGTTGCTATTTTAACGGAACCTTTGATTGTAATCCTGCATGTCAAAACACCCTTTGGTGCGATCCTATTTTTCTCCTTCAGGAGATTGGATATCTCAATATTTAGACCAACCCCACTTTGGGCTTTCTTCAACTAATTCCTTTTTGATTGGATTCTTTCTGCATATATATTCACCTCCATTTACATCGAGTGTGCTACATTCGAATTTCAACATATGTTTCACATACCTGGAACTTCGTTTGACCATAAAGAGACTTATCCATCCTGATAGCTCGCCTTTATTCTTACCGTTAAGATACAATTGGAAATACCAAGTTCCGGATTCAAACTTAAAATCTGGACTCTCACAAATTACATCAACATCGTTTAGATGGCTTAAGAAATTGTGAATTTTCCATTCAAAGGAGCAACTTAAGATATCCCCGATTGTTCCAATCTTCATAATTAGGTAAAAATAGAATAAGCAGATCTTCAATAATATACAAATATGTGAGATCTACAGATAAGGTTTTTGGATCCTGCCTTGCGTGAAAGTGCTTCAGTTATTCCACCTAACGCAAATAAATATATATTATTACCGAGATAATTTGATAATGGATAGATGCACATTTAATATAAAAAGCAACAATTGTGAATATTTCTCAAACCAATCGGTAATCACTCGTCAACTTCAATTTGATTCAATCCATTTGAAGTAGGCTAACGTTAATTTAATTGTTTTTTCATGTTTAATTTAGCGATGGCCACTACATTTGTGTCATGGTGCATGGTCTTATTTTAACAACATCTTTTAGAGGGTCGAAATTATCGCGAATGTTCCATTCAAACATGCAACTTAAATTTCTACCGACGGTTCCAATTTTCATAATTAAGAACGGCACGATGGAATAAACAGCTCTTTTGTCCGGTTTTACGATAAGAAATACAACAATATACTAATTCGTAAAATTTCCCAAAACACTTTTTATCCCTTACTCTGCGTCAAAGTACTTCTATTATTCAATCTGACATGAACAAACACAAATATAATTACCGGAAAAATTCGATGAATCATTGATGCGCATTGAAAAAGAACAAAAAGCAAATTTAATTTTTTTTTGTATTGAATCCCGTTGGTGTTTATTGTTGAATTGGATTTCGTATAAACCTATTTTAAATGGTTAAATTAAATTAATGTGATATTTCATATTTTATTTCTAGATATCGATCACAGTCGTGTCATGGCGCAGAGTGCTCTTAGCGATTACCAGACATTTGTGTAAGCAATCATATCTCGGCGTTCTTCAGTTTTAAAATCCAGGTTCAAAACCGTTGGCTTAAGCAGACCCATAGCAAAACGTCTGACTATGCAAATTCCTATCACAATTCTTTTAATTGTTAAAAACTGAATTTTGACGCCATCATTTATTGAGGAAAGCTATAAATCAAGTTCTGTTTTTCAAAAATACAGATGTACTAAGTGCTAATTACTCACCCAGTGGGAAGAAAACCAGTTTTACTAGACTGAATATTTTTTTATTAATACATATCATGATATTTGTATCCTTTATGTAATTATCTATAATTATATTTTTCACTTTCTACATCAAGATCCATACTTGGCAGTCCAACCATTTGAAAACTGTAATTAGTTAACTAATTGTTAATTAGGATTTTTTTAAACTTAATATTTTACATCCAACAAAAATGAATACAGCTGGTTTTTGTTAACACTTTACAACAAAGTTGAAAAGTGTTTATGACTTTGTTCATTCTGTCTGTATGTCTGTCTGTCTGTCCGTTAGCACGATAACTGCCGTAAAATTGACTTAATCAAAATGAAATTTTAGTATGTTGTTCAACGGTCTATAGGACCTATGGGAATATAAATGAATAATATCACCCAATTCGTTTTGGATTGAACCCGGGTTGAAAAAATGGAATACATTGAGCCCTATGGGACCTAATTTTTCAAGCATTTTTTAAGCGGATTTAAAATTCACAAATTGCTTCGAAAATTTTAGGCAATATTCAAATTGCTCCATAAAATATATAAAAAAAAAGGTGTCAAATATAATAAATTAATGTAGTATTGTGATAAGTTTTAAAATATTACCGAGGAATGTATTGCATTTTAGACATGTTTAAATAAAATTGCATTGGAGTTGGAAAGTGTTTCATAATCAATGCTTTAAGCATGATTGATCTTTCTTGTTTTCCTTGTTCTAATAAAGAAGTATTGTTTTCTTCGAGTTTTGTGCCCGATATAAATCTGTTACTGATTGAGTCTCATAATTCTTATTGAAATTTATCTTCACATCGTATTTTCTGTGGGCAAATTTCATATTTACAGCAGATCCCTCGCAAGAGATATTTGATTTTAATATAGTTAAAAAAAATGTATTTATTTTGAGTCATCCATAAAAAAAATGTGAGACAAATCTCAGGTTTCACACTTCAGGTATAAATAACTAGCATGTGCTTAATTGTTAAAAAAAATTCGGAACTGAAATTTTTACACTTCGTATAAAAATTATGCCTTTAATTCCTTTTGTAGCATGTTTCTGGCTTTAATATTAGTCACAAGGAAACGTAACGTGCGATACAAATTGTTAGAATATTTACATGATTTTCCCTGTATAATGTAATGAATTTACATCTTTCACAGAAAATAAATAATGTATAAGATATTAGTACGGCACAACGCTTTTAATGTTGAATTGCACATTTGTCGCTTTTCTTAATGACAACATGTATATCTACTACAATGGGCTTGTCTTCCTCTATTTTGAAGTGCACAATTAACTTATACTTCAATCTACTGTAAATTGACAATTATATATATTGATAGCAATAAGGGCATTGCTTTAAATCTGGAGTGAAATATTTCCAAGTTGGCGATATTTCGCTAAAGTAGTCACCAAGTTTACCAAATTGATCGTCAATCGTCAAAGGCAAAAGGAGAGTAGAACATGTCATAGAAAGCAGAACATATATAAATGACAGATTTAGAACTGTTAGGCTTCAAATCACAAAACTATTAAATAAAGTATATTTTTTCGCAATGACTAAAGTATTGTTGAAATTGAAAAAATGACACTAAGTTAACGAAAATAACGCCAAATTGGGGAATTTATTATTAAAATATTTTGATATATGGACAGCATTTCATATTGAAGGTATTATCAATATCGATAATTGTCCATTTAAAATAGAGCTAAATATTAGTTATTTGGCTGTTTTAAAATAGTTTTACAGATTGTCATCCAGAAAAGCGCAATTGTACATTTCAACACTAAAAACACTGTGCCCCAGTTGTTATACATTATTTTTAAACTGTGAAAGAAATAAATTCTTTGCATTATATAGGGAAATCATGTGTTGCCCACATCAGATATTTAGTAGAAGGGTCCACAAAATTCTACCCTCAGTACGTACCGCATATGATAGATACTAGCGTGAAAAGTACCAAATAAAAGAATTAGTACACTTATGTTTTATATGAGTTTACGTCTACGAGAACATTGAGGTGCTGAGGTAATGCTGTTAATATAGCATGTAATGATGGATGTTTCAACACGGTTGTATCGGTGTTCGAATACATTACTTTATGATATGTATATATTTGTAGTTATACAGTTGTATGCGGTACTTACTCAACAGCTTTCCTCAGCTTCGGTAGCTTTGCTGGAGTTGAGGAAAGTTGTTCTACGAAACATATAATAGTTTTTATATGTTCCATAGAACAATTTTCCTCGGCTACAGATAAAGATGTCGAAAAAAATCATGTTGGCAAAACTGCTTGAAGACCGCAATTGCTTAACATTGTCGGTTTCATTGGTAGTTGCCTGCAATTTCCTACCCTCAGCACGTTTCGGCATATAACAGATATTTTCCCGAAGAGCACCAATTAAAGGAACAGTATACTATTAAAGGATTAGTACACTTAATGATATACAGTTGCACATTCACAAGACCTTTGAGGTGCTGTCGATTAACAATTAATGTTGGACTTTTCAACAAGGTTGGATCGATGTTCAAATATATTACATTATGACATATATATACATTTGTAGTTATACAGTTGTATACGATACTTACTGTTATGGATGCAATAGCTTTTTATATATCAACTGTCCTCAGTTCGAGACATAGCTGTCGGAAAAAATCGTATTGTCAAAACTGTTTGAAGATAACAATTGTTTCACTTTGGTGTCTTTACTGACAGTTTCCTGAAATTTCTTTATTTTGGGACCATAAAATATGTCAATTGTACTGATATTTTTCTAATAACATAGCTAAAAAAATTGCAGTAAGGGCATAAAGACAAGTAGTAGCAGCCAAATTCACTAGCATGAGTACATCATACTATGAATATCTTAAATTAAAATAACTCCTGTTGTTAAATAACTAGTAAATTGTAACTCAAATTGTAAATAACTGACTATTTGACTGCCCCTCTCTGATGTAATAGTCCTAGGTGGCAGATGAGTATGCTTCTGTCATTTATTTCAAATCCTCCCCTATTATGTACGTACCTACATTTGTTAAGCAGAATAGTGTTCATAAAATAAATTATTCCAAATAATTTCACTTTCAAAAAACGTGTCCTTTATGTTTTTAATTAATTCCTTTTTGATGTTAATTCTGTTGGCGTTAGGTTCCTACTGATGTTGTAAACAAATCGTCACTTCCTTTGAATTCTAATTCCATCCAAAAAATTGCTGTTTTGTCGTTTCTGTTAAAAATGTTAAAAATCAGCCATGAGTTTAAACAGCCTTTCATAAATAGAACTTACAACATGGGCATGTCCCATTGGATAACACGATCCATGCAGCGCTTAACTTGTTTACTTCATGGAGCTGCCGCTGTCGACAATAAGAACGATACTTAAGTCTCTAAAAACGAATTCAGTTTGAATTTGATTCTCGTGTTAAGGTCTGTGAATAGTGTGAGGTGCTCGGATTTCATTTTGCCGAATGTACATCATATTTACCTAAAGAACTGCATTAGTGAGATTTTCAAAATTTTTTGATAAAGGAGCTGTAATGGTTCTATTCGAGTGCCCATGCCAAGTAAATTCCGTGTCACTAGTGCCATTCCTTCAGCAATTATTCGAGTGTTTCTCAGCACTTAGCATCTGATATACATTTGGCAAGAAATTTCCTAATGGTGAATAAACAACTGCGAGGTTACAATATGCGCATTTAAAAAGTGTCTACAATAAAAGAATACAGAATAACAGTGAAAAGTTATTTATTTCACAGTGATGCATAGAAAATAATTATTGAATTACATTTCCTTTTCAGCAACGATTCATTTCATGCCATTTCTTTATCGAAAAAAATCGATTTCAAGGTTTCGTATGCAAGCAGCGGATTTTCGGTTTCGAATTTCTTCCACTTATCAGTTACTAAAACTGTTAATCTGTGTGTTTTCAGGAAATCTCTTGCGCGTTTCTTCATCCCCATTTTACGATATATATGAGCAACATACAGATTTTCGCACACAGTCTCTTCGGATAAGAAATTTTCTAAGAATGTAATACACTCCAGTTTGAGATCATTCAGACTGAATTTATCAGCTAATGCATGCAGTTCACCGATATTTTTCGAAGATAATTCCTCTATTTCTCTGTCATATAAAAACATAAGCATTTTTCTGAAATCTTCAGGCTCAACATCCGCAATTTCTATTCCCACTCCATACTCTATTATGGCCTGCTTAAATAACTGTGCAAAAACTGGACATCGGTTTTCAAGTATTGATCTTTGAGCTTTGAACTCTTGGTCTTTGACTCGTATGGTGATGTACCAATATTTCAAAATTAAACTCTTGATGTTGTATGTGGTTACCCATAAACTAGTCGGTATACAATCTAAAAAATATAAGAAATATTGTAATTAGACATTGTATTTTCATATATGCTTACATGAATATTTGGAATTCCATTACGGAAGAATATAACATACTATCGACGAATTTAGATCCCTCGATTTTGCATTTGGTTTTCTTTTCTAACCCAGACCATCCGACTTACCCGAAAATGTAAGATATCTCTTTGGAGGACTGGGTAAGTGCTACTTAATTTAGACTGGAACCTAGTGAGGGGCCGATGTGGTAGCCGAGAGGTCAAAGAAGTAGGCGCTTCCTCGTGATGGAGCGGCTGCTAGATTGCGGGTTCGAGTCCCGCCTGCCGACATGGATGTTATAATGTCTTATCGTGGTAGAAGTCAGACTTCTACCTTCGGGTACCCCGGATCATTGGCTAAACAGAAGCAGTGCACACATTCTTCCTTAATGGATGTTAGGGACCCGACACCAACCAACCAACCAACCTAGTAAGGGTGACATAAAAGAATCCAGTGGGATAACACCCTCGTTCTTCTGCTATGAATCTCTCGAAACTATACAGATTTAACGTATGCGCTCTCTGCGTAGAAACGGGGATAGTTTGTGCACTTCTAAAAATCAAAGTCCGGTCCTCCTAGTCTGATCTCCGTGCCGTGCCATTATGCCATTTCTCCCGCATTTTTCATTTACTGATTTCTACTGTGATCCAGAATGTTTGATTTTTAATAACTTGGAGATATTTGCCGGTGGAATTCAAAAGGGAATACAAGGGGGTGCGCTACACAGGAACTCGGATTACAAAGCAGTTTATGAAAAGAGGACAATAAGTTAAATATGGAGTAAAATATGAGGTATTAGGGGTGCCCACACATTTTCTGTATTGAGCAAAAACGATCTTGTTGGTACAGGAGTCGAATTCTAACTACCAAGTTTCATGTATAATATAGCAAGGTTCAAACAAAAATTGTGTTCATATGAATACAATACTTTGTTTTCAGATTGGTTTGATAAAGCGTAATGGTGAATTTATGACTTGTACTTTTGTATAAATGATACAGTAAACTTGCAGTTTTAAAAATGGATGTTCAAGATGAGTTGTTTACGACTGCAACGTCTGTGCTAAATGTGGAATACTAAATATTTAGAAATCAGCGAAAATTTAAGCAAATGCTAATTATCTGAAAAATATTTGCAAACTTCTCTAAGATAGACTATTAAAGCAAAAAAATTGAAAGCGATAGTTCAAGTTATATTCTGTCATCACATAATATAACCAGAAATACAAAGGAAACATATATCATCTTCTGAGAACAGGGGAACAATTTGGTCAAGGAAATTATCACGTTCCTTTGAAACATTTAGAAGAAAAAAATGCAAGGCCAGAATCTAAGATAGCAGAACAGGTGAAAACAAATAAATTATCATATTTCTTTGAAACACTTAGAAAGCACAAATGCAAGGCAAGATTCTATTTAAGATCGCAGAACATGTGGAAAGAAAGAAATGATCACATTTCTTTGAAACATTTAGAAATAAAAATGCAAGGCCAGAATCTAAGCTCGCAGACTAGGCGGAAACAACATCTACACTAGAAAGGGGTATTTATATTCATCATCTGAAGAAATTAATGGAAATACTATTTCGTTAAGATGATCTTCTAGAACAGTAGTTGGCAACCTTTTTGCCCTTTTGGGTTGTATTTGAATTTGATGATGATTGATAGGGCTACATGTATGAGACAGCGTGGGAAGGGGAGACAAAAACATTTATAGTAAAAAAAATGTTTAACATTTTTTAATGATACATATTAACTACAAGGAAAACAAAATATCATATTAACATTTGTGCTGAAATGGTAAACATTAAGTTCACTATTATCTTTAGCACTGGAACGTATTACATATAATCTACATTGTACATAACCATGCATATAAACAAATATAGTTTTAACCAAAATATATGTTATGAACGACATACTGAGAGAGAAGTGAATATAAATCCACAAATTTTGATATTCTATTACCATTACATCTTCTCCTATAATAATAAAAGATAATGTCTGTCTGCCTTATACACTATAGGCTCAGCGACAACGCGTCGCAGAGCCACGAAATTTGGCATTTGGAGAGCCGGTGTGTGTGTCTGTGAAGGGGGGGGGAGGTGACACTTGAAAATCGATTTTTAAAATCTGAATTATTCTCTTTGTTATTTAATGTTTTATGCGATTTCGACCGTTTTTTCCCATTTTTCCCCTTTTTTCTCTACCATCCAGACATCGTAGAAAAAAAAAAAATCACACGACAGGAAAGAGCAGATAATTGAGAGTAAAAATATATGAATTTCAAATCTCAGGAATAAATTCTAATACATTTTAAAGATTTTAAAACAAAAGTCACTTTCGGCTCAAAAAAACGAACTTTCGTTTTTAAATCCTCGTGTCGGGAAAAGTACCGAAAATTTCGACTAATAATTTACATTTTTAGAAAGCTCAAAGATCAGGCTTTCTTACAAGCCCAATCTGGTCAAGAAATAAGAAAAAGTAGCCGCACGATCCGGATTTTAAGGAAGTAATGATATTTAATTTCTCGGCCAAACCGCGAAAGGAGGGATCGAATTTTCACCCACATGCGCACGCAGACGCACGGTGTTTCCATGGTGAAGGTGAGGTGGGCGAGGTTATGACGTCACGGTTCTGACGAGAATAAGAGTTCTGATAATAAATGGCAATGTCTGTCTGTCCGTCTTTTACACTATAGGCTCAGCGACCGCGCGTCGCACAGCTACGAAATTTGGCAATCTGAGACCCGAGGGGAGGGGGGGGGGGAGGGGATGCGTGAAAACCGATTTTTAAAATTTGAATTATTTGTTTTTGTTATTTAATGTTATATGTGATTTCGACCGTTTTTTCCCATTTTTACCCTTTTTTCTACACCATCCAGACATCGTAGAAAAAAAAAACAAATCACACGAATGGAAAGAGTAAATCATTGCGAGTAAAAATATATCAATTTCAAATCTCAGGAACAAATTCTAATATTTTTTAAAGATTTTAAAACAAAAGTCACTTTCGGTTAAAAAAAAACGAACTTTCGTTTTTAAGTTCTCGCGTCGGGAAATATACCAACAATTTCGACTAATAATTTACATTTTTAGAAAGCTCAAAAATCAGGCAATTGCGAGTAAATATATAGAGGTTGCGTCAGATACGCATAGCGAAATCGAATGGAACATTCGGTATTTGTAACTGCCAAATAATGAATGTATGTCATTAAACTAAAACAAACCATCCATTTTATTTCAATACATTATTCATTCATTTCATTGGAATAAATTATTATTTTCTAAATAAATTACCTTTCATTTTAAATTTCAATTTGCTTGAAATGCTTTTATTAATTTTTTTTTAAAAAACGTCATTTTTTCATACAACTTAATCCAAACCTTTCACTTTGTTGTGTTAGCAGATGGATTTTGATTGAAGCGGATTATTCGTTTCAAGATACTTTACTTCATTATTGTTTTTTAAAGAACATAAACTTCTCTTTCTCTTTTTAAAACATTGCGTATTAAGTGTATTTATGTGTTTATAGTGTATTTCATTTATTATGTTTATATAGTGTTTTGTTCTTATTTAAACAGGGGCTGTTTTCGACTTCTATTCTAGAATTGTATTTAGATTTTTGTTTAATTTGTAAACATTCTATTCAGTTTAGAGTTTATTTTAACAGTGGACTATTGGTACTATGGGTGTTTATAATTTTGTTTCGTGGTTCTATTAAAAAGAAAAAAAGTTTTAATATATAAAAACTTAAATAATGAATGTTTTCGTTTTTCATCTTAAAATTTAATAATTAGTGTTAACGCCATTAAACTGAAACAAACCATCCATTATATTGGAATAAATTATTCATCCATTTTATCGGAAATAAAAAATTATTTTCGAAATAAATTACTTTTCATTTTAAATTTCAATTTACTTGAAATGCATTTATTAATTTTTTGAAAACGTCATTCTTTCTTACAACTCAACCCAAACCTTTCATTTTGTTGAGATAGCAGTTGGATTTTCATTGAAGCGGCTTATTTGTTTCAGGATAATTTACTTCATTATTGTTTTTTAAAGAACATAAACTTCTCTTTCTCTTTTTTTAACATTACGTATTAAGTGTATTTCCGTGTTTATAGTGTATTTCATTTATTGTGTTTATAGTGTATTGTCCTTATTTAAACAGGGGCTATTTTCGACTTCCATTCTAGAATTATATTTAGATTTTTGTTTGATTTGTAAACTTCAGTTTATTTTAACAGATTTAAACTTTTTTCGCTGAGCAGCATCGCTGAAGCAGCATTGTTATTTCTTAAATACTAAATGCACATGCAACATCATCAGTCTCAAAAATACTTTCATGACATTTGCGATGCAATACTAAAAATGCAGACAAACGGATACAATTTCATTTATGTAAAACAAAAAATAGAGGTACATACCTCTATAAAAAAATCTGATGTGGGCAACACATGACTTTCCTTATATAATGCAATGAATTATCTACTGTTACAGTAAAAAAAATAGGTTTTTCTTACAGTAGATACTTATATTCTTTCCAATACATTGAATTTTCGACAATTAGTCATTATTTTCATTGATTTAGCGTAATTTTAATCCCTTTGGCGAGATTTTCTTTAATCTGACAACATTTCAAAAAGTCGTCAAGTTGGCGATATTCCGCCAAATTCGTGCCAAAATCTCGCTAAGCTTTACGGACGGAGAAATAAGTTATTCTTATAGCAGATAAATGACTATTGGCGTTCAAATACAAAAGTATTACCCAAAGTACCGTTTCTCATGAATGAAACGAGTTAGATCCACGAGAATGATGTCACAAAATTTATCACATGGTATTACATGTGAAAAGTAAACATGTTTCTTGATAGGAAATTCTTTTTTTTTTTATTTTATATGATTTTTTGATAATTTTTTTGAAAAATGTGCAATATCTCGAGAAAGGTTCATGTTAGCGTTCTAAAATTTATGTTTATCGTTTTCTAATAAAAAATTACATAAGAAATGTCTATTTGTGTGACTTTTTTAGCGGTTTTGATTTTTTGATGAATTTTTCAAAATTTCACTCGAAAATTTAGGGGGGTTCTGAACATTCGATTGCGTATAAAAACAATAGGCTTCCAGTGTTTACGGATTGTGATTTTTGTACCAAATTTCGTTCTAATCAGTCCATTCGTTCGTCAGTTATCGTCTCCATAGACCCACTGACACACACACACACATACACACACACACACACATACTTTCACACACACACATACTTTCACACACACACACACATACTTTCACACACACACACACACACACATACTTTCACACACACACACACACACACATACTTTCACACAAACACACACACATACTTTCATACACACACACACAGACATCACCTCAAAAATGTTTGATTCGTGATCAGGGATCCGTCGAAAACTCGAATTCGAATTTTCGACCCCGTCACAATACTTTCCTTATACATTATGTATATAAGGAAAGTAAAAACATAGGAGCAGCTGATCCCGGCTGTGAGTATACATCAAAGGGATCCCTTTCTTAGGGTTACAGGTACAAAAATCCTCAGAATCTCACAGATCAAAAACATTAGAATTCACTTTACAAATCAATTTTCAACACCCCCCCCCCCAGAACATTATTTTTCATCTTAAAATTTCATTATTAGTTTTAACGTCATTAAACTAAAACAACTTTTGTTAACTCCACGGGGTTATGGCGTCAGCGAGTTTGCCACGGTCAGAATTTTCAAGTGTAACGAACAGGCTGGTCGCCGAAGGTAGTAGAAAATATAAAAAGACAAGTGTATAATACTGAAAAAATTTCTGAAATTTCTTCAGTATTTCTTTCTTTCACCGAGTCAAATAATTATTTTCAGAAAACTAATAACATTTTGCTTGCAAAACATTTCTAATTTAAAAGAATTCTTGTAATTAAACATGATATCTGGATGCAGGAAAAAAAAATCAAATAAGTTGAATGAATAAATGAATACTGGTGAAACAAGAGGAATGTAATTTTGAATATGGAAAATCTTTATATTTAAAATATTAATTTTGTTCAATTAAAACCATGTATATTCAATAATATTAAAATACTATTGTAGTAAAATTATATCGATAAAGATAACTTACACAAAAATTACAATATAATGCAAGATAGAACACAGAAATAAGTGTTTAAAAAATTGCTTGATAAATAAACATTTATGTTTATAAAAAACTTTTGATTCCAGGAAAATTAGTTGGTAAACACTTGTAGAACTGGATGAAATTATCCACCTGAAACCAAATTTTCTGTGCGTCATTATTCTGAATTTCCAAAACTTGCATTTGGGTCGAAAGCGGAACATTTTTTATATCCGCATTAAAAGAGATAAAAATGATTACAGGTCAAAATGTTTTCGTGAAATCTACAAACCTCTTTGAAAATTCGTTTTAAAGATATTCGATTTTTTTTCAGCAAATGCATCCTTTTGCGATTATTCTGATGAAATTTCTAAGAGCGGCATGATACAAAATGATTCAAAATACTTTCTTTCAGGTGTTTACTAACTAGACGTAGTTGTGTTTCAATCAAATCATTTTCTCTTATAAACAAACCCATTTATTTCATCATGTAAGGGAAAAATTCCTCTCAGCACAGCTCCTCTACTTAAACTTTTCACATTTGAGAAATATGAAACGTCGCCAAACTCTGAATCCAAATATCAGAAATTGTTGGAATAGAAAAAACATAACGGTATTACTTAAACTTCGATAAATGTACAGCTTGTTAGGGAAATTATAAGTATTTTAAATTGTAACACAATAAAATTATTTTAGAATCGAATTTACCATTATTATTGAGATTCGCGGCCCACACGTAATGTACAAAAGTGGAGATGTTGTAGGCCATCGGTAGTCTAGACCTGTTTTAGAATCTAGAATGGTCTCTAAGATCACTTGATTGATCAAAATGATCACTCATTGATCATTTGATTGATTAAAGTATTCATCTTTTGTGTAATATATTCAATTGAGCTAATAATTAATTATTATTCTATTTTATTTAAATGAGAGTGATTTACTCAAGTTAAAACACGATCGCTTATGGATATTTAGAATGTAGTAAAACTGTAAGTATTTCAAGTGTAAATAGATTATTCTAATGAATAAAGTTTTAATTTAAAAAAGGAAAGATATATCGATATGCTAATGCGTAATGGTGCATTAGTAACGTCATATATATGATATATAAAGGTGTTTGTTACTGTCAACTAGATGTATGATTCCTGATAGACGATAAATAACACCATATTAAAACGGAGTCAATATTTTGACACCGTTTTGCCGTAGCTTTGGTAGCAATGTTGATCCTTTCACGAGCGAAATCATAAATTTCCACCAACTGTGCCTTTAGGTCTTGAACATAATACACATAAGTCCCAGAGCTGGAATTTAAATAGATTAAACTGTCTACAAGCCAAAATTGAAATTAATAATCTAGTGACGTTGGCAAGTGGCTGCAATCTCAAAGAAGTTGAACTTAATTCCTATGTGGACCAAATTGAGAATAACTTGTTAGATATTTGCAAGCACTGCAAAATAGGAGTTTGAAGAAAGAACAATGATACCGAAAATATAGTCTGTTGAAACTCACTGCTGCAAAGTATGAGAAGTACAGTCAGAGCATATAAGAGACTCTATCAATTCTCCCAGGATAAAGAATCCAGGCAAAGAGCTGAAACTAATTACAAGAAAAATCATGTGATTTATATAAAGTTGATTGTTTCAACTAAGGTAACCTGCTTCAAAAGGTATATTAACAATATCACTATTGATAATACTTCACTATAAACTGATTAAGGAACGAGAAAAGGCTAAAGTGCTTAAATGCTTAAGTTAAAGTGTTGAAGTTCTAAAGTACGTAAGTGTTTAAGTGCTAAAGTGCTTAAGTGCTAAAGTGATTAAGTGCTAAGGTGCTGAAAAGAAAGGGTACATACCTCAATTCTTACTCAGAAGCAGTACTAGAAATTTTAAATCATCATTTTCCAATAATAAGTGACAAAGATCTACAAACTGATTAGGATAATCTATATACTATTCCATTTACCCCTGATGAACTATCATACGCCATTAAAGGAATGGATGCTAACAAGGCGCATGGGCCAAAGAGATTGTGCCTTGACCTTATCCAATAATTGTACAAAGCAAACAAAACTTGTATTTTAGAATTCTTTAATGTATGTTTAGAAAAGGTGATCTATCCTAAGACCTGGAAAGTGACAAGATTGGTTTAAATCCCTAAAGATAGTAAGGATCATCGAAGGGTGGAATCTTACCAACCCATTAGCTAGGAGAATATCTTAGACAGATTGATTATCAGGAGAGTGATATATCACTTTGAAACACTAGCTCACTAGATGCAATTAAGGCAATGCTCAATTTTATTGAAAGACAACAACTAGCTATTAATATGACCTGTGTAATCTCTCTGACAATTGTGTCTACAATTGCACACTTTGGACTGATGTTAGAAAATATTGCTCTCCAAAGAACTACAGAGAAATGGATATCCTCAAGACCACCGAACACCCCACCGTGGCAGGTGGACATTGAAAATTACTAGCGAGACTGTTAGGGCTTGAAATGAACTCTTAAAATTATTATCTTTGATTCTGCTTATATAAATTTGTGCATGTCTTTTGAAATTTATTCATTTTGTGCATATTTTAATGTAATATTTTAAATTGTTCGTTATCTGTCTTATTATACTGCACTTCAACTTGTTGTGATACTTTTTGGCAATCTAAACTTGATTTCTTCTGATTGTATTTGCTATGTTTGTATTTAATATTTGTTTTTACATGTTGGAAAGATATCATTCAAGCGTTGTCTTTGAAGTATTTGAACATGCTATGATGTAGCCTTTCTTGAAAGTTTTACTCTGTATTTAATAATGTTTGGTTGTAAACCAACATGACCAGCTTATTTTACCTCTACCATGTAGTGATGAATGCATTGAATTTCATTTTACCTAATAAAGTGGTTAGGTTTCCTTCAGAGGATGACACTCAAATTTGCAGTTTGGTTGTTGTTGAGCTTCGTGCATGTGCTTCGTTCCTGCTTCCAGGTGGGTAGTTGTGGTGCCTGTCGTGGTTGGGTAGTTGTGGTGCCCAGGGGAGCTTCCGGGCCTGAGCCCCGGGGTAACTAGGTGGATGGTTCTTTTGCCACCGGCTTCCGGGCATGTAGCGAGCGATCATTTTCTGTCACTCGATGAATTATCTATCCGTATACTTTCGGGCGATGGGGAGCTTTCAACTGACTTCCCCTTAGCGAAGTTACAGGGAATTTGCTAGGAATTCGAATTCCAAACGTTTTTCTATCTGGATCGTCTGTAAAACGCCAGCCGCAGGACTTCGTGGGAAAGCAACCTGTTGAAAGGTTTTTGACTTTTCTCCCCAAACTTTTGCTTCTGCGGTAATATCAAATTGAGCCCAAAAATTCGCCCAAATGCTTTCTGTGAGGAGATTTTACATACTATACTGACTGCAAGCGAAAATCAGCATTGGCAACTAACGCCTATTTCAACCGTCTATCACAACCATCAATTTTTCTTTTCAAATTTCTTCATAGTTTTATTTACGTCTCCGAATTTCCGATGAGCTTCCACTTTTACTGCTCCCACGTTTTTTTTTTCACCCTTTTTCTTATCTCTTCTTGTATGCATTTTACGTCTTGTTTTATCTCTTCTTGCACAGATTTAATTGCGGCATTTCATCTCTTTTTGTCCAGTTGTCATTTCAGATTTTATAGCTTTGATATATTTCTTCATCTTGGATTGTACAATTTAATCTATTCTTTAATTTTCAGATGTACCGCATCAATATCGTATTTAATATCTTCTTTCATCTTTTTTCTTCCGACACTCATATCTTTTTTCATGGCTCCTTATCCGGCTTTCATATCTTCTTTCAACGTTTTTTGTCCGGTTTTCCTTGCTTCCATCTCTTCCTTCATAGTTTCTTGCCCAACTGTCATAAAATCCATCAACTTCTTGTTAAGTTTCACGCCATACCTCTTATTAAATTTATATATATATATATATATATATATATATATATATATATATATATAAAGAAGTGGCAATTGCCTTCATATTGCCATAAAAGCTGGCGGAAGAGCGATTGTGAAATCTTCTTAGTCCCGATAATAGCCAGCTACTTGGCCATGACACACTCTCGGACACCAGCATACGAATTAGCAAATGCCCTGAATAGTCGTCATAAAATCGGACATAAGGCAAGCATGAAGCTACAAGAAAAGTATAGAAATTCGGACAGAACATGAAATTAACCCATAATAACCCTATATAAAACACACTATCTCTCTCTATATATATCTATTTCTATCTCTCTATATCTCTCTTTACATTAACCAAAAAACGTTTTCTTTAAATGTGCTTTCTCTGCGACAAATCACATTTGAATATTTAACCTTCTTTGAATGTATGTTAAAAAGTAAAACTCAACAGCTTGTAAAGAAATTCGTGTTTCTATAGTTTTAATAAACTTGTAACTGAGGATAATTTTATGGGATTTTTAATGTTTTTCTGAGTTTTGGAGATAATAAAGCATATGTGTTTTACCGCCCTATAACAAATTGCAGATTTTTATTTAAAAATGCAAAAAGTAATATTTTTTAGGAAATGAAGAGATTCATAATCTGCAACGAGTATCATGTATTAATCACATCTAATTTTTTCATTGTTATAACAAAATTATATTATTTACTGATACATATATACTAAATCATATGTGAATTAGTTTGGAAGCTGCAGCAATGTGCCATTAGCTTAAAACACTTACATAATTGTGATGGATCCGTAATATATGTAATTGGTATACAACTAAGAGGTTTTATAAAATATCCGTCGATTTTAGCTCTGCAGATCACAATACCATCTAGTGATATTTTCACCTTATCCTCCAAGAGTTCACATCGCTTCAAATATTTATCCCAGCCACAACTAGCGTGATATCCAGACAATAGATTTGGAGCTAATGCTCCTCTGCATTTATAATAACCTCCATGAACATCCATTATACCAAATGCGTAAACCAAATAATGTATCTTATATTTGGAACTTCGTTTGACCATATTGAAACTTATCCATTGTGGTGACCCGCTTTTCTTCTTTCCGTTAGGGCATAATTGGAGAAACCAAGTTGCAGATTCAAACTCAAAATCTGGACTCTCGTAAATTACATCAACATCGTTCAAATGGTCGAAGAAATAATAGATTTTCCATTCAAATGTGCACTCTAAATCTTTTCTGAGTGTTCCAATCTTCATAATTAGGTAAAAATGGAATGCGCAGTTCCGAAACAATATACAAATATGTGAAGCCGCCACAAACAGTTTTTGGATCTTGCTCTAAGTCAAAATATCTTAGTTATTCAACCTGAAACGAAGAAACACAAATGTCATTACAGAAAATAATTCGATAAATAATTCATGTACATTTAACAGGAAAATACCAATTTAAATGTTTTTCTTTCAATTTAACCGGATATCATTGTCACACATTTACTGGATAAATCCATTTCCAGCGGTTCGCAATGAATTTAATTGTTTTTTGTCATATTTTACTACAGATATCAACCAGATTTGTGTCATAGCGAATCGTAGTTTTAGCAATATCAGACCTTTACTCAAACAATTCTGTCTCAACTTACTTAATTTTTAAAACCACTGATCAAACATATTGATTTAAGCAGAGTCCCGTTGAAATATTTGACTAGGCAAATTCTTTAAAATTAGACTTGTATTTGTTGAAAAGTAACTTATGAGAGTATACTCTTTTCAGAACAGAAAAAAATTTATCAAATCTTGTTTTTATTTCTAAAATACCGATGTACTAGTACTTTTTTCCTATTCAGTGGGAATCCTGAGGTTTGTCACATCACGTTTTATGGAAACTGAAAAATAAACACTTTTGCTCTATGGTCAAATATCTCTGGTAGAGGACATGATGCAAATCTAAAATCTGAACACTCTAAAAATATATATGATAAACTACAATTCAAATTTTGAGTTTGAGACTCAATCAGTAACGGAGTTACATCGGTCACAGAATTGGAAGAAGTACTTTCATATTATTCCTAATGTCTAACATAGCGTAGGTGCAGTCGTTTTGGCGTGATGTTAAATTTGATATACATATGTTAAGTCTATCTGACAATCAGTTAAGTATTTATAACTACCAGTTAGTTGGAGAGCTATGCAAGCCTACTTAATTAAGATAATTAGAGAAATTAGAAGACTGGTTGGGGTGGGGGACCTTGAGATGATGAAACTGTAAATCACACTGAGTTGCAAAAAATATTGAACTCATAAGACATTTAGTTAAAGTCGTGAAACTTTAAGTATGTATAATAAATAAGTATGTGTAATAAGTATGTGTAATAAGTATGTATCTTTTGAAGAGATATGCAAATAATTAGGATAGGGAAGCAGAAAAAAAAAATAAACGTTTTCTAAAGAAATGGTTATTACAAGAAAGGTAACATTTCAGCAAGTGGTAAATCCTTTCCTGGCTGCTATACAAGTCCATATTCGGTGCAACATAGAGTCAATTAAGTAACTTATATCTCTCTGCTGCTGATTCTGCTACAAATGTGCAACTGATCAGCTAATTCAGTTTTATTGAGAAGACTGCAATGTCCCTCCCAACATGTCTCAAACGTATTTTATCGAGGATAGGTTTGGGGACTTGGATGGCCATGGGAAGTTATTAAAGCCTCGAAGACATTCAGAAATTCATGCAGTATATGGTAGAGCGTTTTCTTTTTAGTAAATAGATCCTGGATGTCTTGACAGCATGGGCAGAACAGACGGACGCCAATTATTAATCCCACCTTGTGGCATCCGCCTCCGAATAGTATCCAAAAAATATATTCGGCCATGAAAGTTAAGCTAAAGTCGTGAAACTCAGCATGCAAATGTTATATTAAGTGTTATGCAAATAATCAAATCATCAATTCCAACGATGTTATAGGGTTCATGCAACGCGGATGAGAATGACGCATCATGCAACATATAAAACTATTGGTGTTCTCACTCACAAGCAATTGGAACTGGATTTTCTGCTTTGATACTGCAAATTTTGTACAACGATACCTTTGAGACGTACTCGAAATCACTACATATAATTTTAGGATTTAGAGAGAGTTCGAATCATAGACTTAAGGGAAACTGGTTGGTCCGACAGATGTATCACTAACCATCTTGGTTGGAGCGATATAGAAATTGCTCGGTGTTGGCAACAGTGGATCAAATTAAGTACATGTAACCGTCGCAGAGGCTCAGGACTCCCCAGGCAGACAACTGCTTGAGAGAATTGTTCGCATAGGAGAGGGGTGACGGCCATGCCAATGTCAGCCATTCGACGACATTTGCCATCCTCCATACATCCTGTATCAAGGGATACTATTCAGAGACGACTGGAAGAATGTAGGATAAGGCGTCGAAATCCATGAAGGTACCCCTCAACATAGGCAGATCCATCTGGATTGGCGCCGAGCTCGGTCAGCCAGGACATTTTCCGATTGGATGCATGTTGTGTTTAGCTATGAATCCAGCTTCTCTCTCAGAGCGTTCTGATCCCGCATTTGTTTTCGAGCGACATACGGCCATTACACGTGGTGTGACGGTCTGTAGAGCCAACTCGTGGGACAGTAGTTCTCCTCTAGATGTGCTGCAAGCCGATCGTATAGCTCGCTTATAAGTTAACGATATTCTGCAGGCTATTGTTCTAGCTATGTTGTCAAACCGTTCAGATCCCCTTTAACAACAAACCAACGCTCGACCATAGTTGTCAACAATAGCTTTGGAAATTTAATACCTTCAAATGACCATCAAGGTCCCCAGACCTATCACCAATGGAACATGTTTGGGACATGCTGGGACGACAGTTTTCTCAGAATACCACTGAATTAGAAAAGTTGCAATATTTGCAGTAGAATCTTCCGCAGAGGGACATAAGTAAGCCTAATTGATGCTGCACCGAATATAAGATTGTATAGCTAACTGGGGGAGAATTTACTACTTGCTGAAATGTCATCTTGTTACCATTTCTTAATAAAAAATTTTTTCCTACATTCGAATCATTTGTATATTTCTTCAAACAGGCCATACATACCGAGTCTGGCGACTCTAGCTCCATTCCTTATGGGTGCATATATTTTTTGCAATAGAATGTATTTACTTGATTGTTAGCTAGAGTTTTTACAAAATATGTCTATCCTGGCATCGGGCTGAAAAGAATGCATCTGGCTTCTGTTGTTCGCATCTTGATACGGGAGTGTCGTTATCTTCCAGTTTTGCTCCCAATGCATAATTCTTTTAGAAAGGAAAAAAAAATGATGGCTTTTTCATCCAAAAGAGAAAACCAAAATTTGATGAATTTCTACATTTTCACAGTTGGGAAGAAATTGGAATAGAAGTTTCTAAACAACACACAAATGCACAAAGACCACAAAAATGTGTGTGGCACTTGATTTGTGTTAAAACCCATCGAACCTGAAATGAACAGCTACAAAACATCATTATCGATGAAATTCGCTATCTAAATGATGTCTATTTAACTGAAAATACAAGATATCTCGCCTTCTAGTCATCATTTTTAACATGAATTATCGATTAAAAGGATCTATTTTGTATAAATATGATGCCTTTTTACGTGTGTTTTTTTGCACAGAAATACTTTTATTGGTAATTAACTCCTTGAATTTTGTGTACAAATCGACTCTAAGCACAAAATTCCTAAATATTACAAGTACTGTAAAGATCCATTGCATGTTAAAAAATATTTACGTTCTCTACGAGTGAACAGATTTCGATATTCAAGGAAAACACAAATTATATTTTCTTTTAAATTTAACCGCTCCAAAAATCAACAGGTTTATAGCTGTTTTGGATTAAACAATATAAAGAACATTTCAAGGAACTTCCCTACATGTAATAGGTCCAAATGCAGCAAGAAGACTTGGTTATT
The DNA here is from genome assembly GCA_951213105.1 of Amaurobius ferox. Lineage (NCBI taxonomy): Eukaryota > Metazoa > Arthropoda > Arachnida > Araneae > Amaurobiidae > Amaurobius > Amaurobius ferox. The sequence goes on from OX578152.1 coordinate 49,714,848, forward strand.
TTGCGCTTTAATTGATATTCCAGCGCGTAACCTATACAAGAATGTTGCTATCTTAGTCCGATCTTTACAACTGTTTAGTTATGGCGTCGAATGAGTACTGTAGTTATTTGTTTCAATTTAACGACAGAGTAGTACAGAGGAGAGGACAATATAGAGGAGATATATAAAACCTGCTATGCAAAAGAATCGAAGAGCCAGATCAAAGGATTTCAAGGTCCCTATTTGATCGGCGGGTGGTAGTTTGCCTGAAAGAATTTAAAATCTGCAGTAATATATCAAGGTAAATCGATAATTATCCTCAACGCAGTTGTATTTGTGTTTCTGTTGTCATCACTGTCGTTTTCGAGGACAAGGCAGATTTCCGTCTTATTACTGCTGGTTGCCCAGGTTTAACACTAGAAAGACAGATATTTCGAACTACCTAGAACAGTGGGCAGCGGTCATTTTGACCGCCATAGAAAAAATACAACAGACCTTTAATTCAAAACTTAAAAGATCATAGTTACAGTAATTAGGACGTTTCTTCGGCACATTTTTTGCAATAAACGTTCTTGATGCACCGCTCTTGGCATTTTCCACAGGTAGGCTTATCAGCCGTTTTGAAGGGTTTCTCAAAGTAGTTATGCGGTCATAACGACCGCTTCCGTCGTTCTAGTGTTAAAGTCGCTAGGTCAGTTCCATTATCGCTGCCGCTCCTTTTTCCATTTGTACCACATAAGAGCATAATTCGGTGATCCGTTTTTTGTGGTCTGAGAGCGTATCAGGATCTGAAATCCATCGGTGCAAACCACGGGGTCAGTGTTTTGTCACAACGGAGTGAACAAACGAGATAGTAAGTTAAAAAATGACCGTACTAGTGTGGCGCACGAGGAAGGATCCGGACGTCTGCTTCAGGTATTTGTTCATCCTCCATGCAGTTACGATATTCCCCTTCAGACTATCATCTGTTTACACTCAAAGATACATTAAGGAGGCGTTGGCTGGTTTAAACTAAAATTATTAAAAAGTAATTTTGGTTTACACCAGGTTTTCTGGTTTAAATCAAGGATAATTTTTGTTTAAACCAACGTGGTTTAAACCAGCCAACCCTGCATTGGTAGTCCAAAGAGTCATATTGGACCAAGAACGAAAAGAAACGTTGCATTTATGACTCGCTGTTCAATCGAAAGCGTTTTTTCTGATGGCACAAAGAAGTTTGTGTGACGATTGAGTAAGTGCAAAGAAAAGCAAGGAGGTTAGATTAAAAAAAATCTGATGTGGGCTACACATGACTTTCCTTATATAATGCATTGAATTTACTACTTTTACAGTAAAAAAATAGGTTTTTCTTATAGTAGATAATTATATTCTCTCCAAGATATTGAATTTTCGACAATTAGCCGTCATTTTCATTGATTTAGCAGCATTTTTATCCATTTGACGAGATTTTCGTTAATTTGACAACATTTAAAAAAAGTCGCCAAGTTGGCGACATGCCGCTGAATTCGTCGCCAAAATCTCGCCAAGCATTATGGACGGAGAAATAAGTTATTCTTATTGCAGATAAATGACTATTGGACTTCAAATACTAAAGTATTACTCAAAGTATATTTTCTCATGAATGGAACAAGCTAGATCCACGAGAATGATGTCACCAAATTTATCGCATGGTATTCCATATGAAAAGTGAACATGTTTCTCAATAGGAATTTTTTTTTTACCTTATGACTTTTTTATAATTTTTTTTAAATGTGCAATATCGCAAGAACGGTTCATGTTAGCGTTCTAATACTTATGTTAATCGTTTTCTAATGAAAAATTACATAAGAAATGTCTATTTGCGTAACTTTATTAGCGGTTTTGATTTTTTGACGATTTTTTCAAAATTTTATTCGAAAATTTAGGGGGGTTCTAAACATTCGATTGCGAATAAAAACAATAGGCGTCCAGTGTTTACGGATCGTGATTTTCGTACCAAATTTTGTTCGAATCGGTCCATTCGTTCGTCAGTTATCGTCTCCAAAGACTCACACAAACACACACACATACTTTCACACACACAAACAAACAAACATCACTTCAAAAATATTTGATTCTTGATCAGGGATGCTTGAAACCTGCTCTCCCGTCGAAAACTAGCATTCGAATTTTCGACCCCGTCACAATACTTTCCTTGTAGATTATATATATAAGGAAAGTAAAAATAAAGCAACTGTAACATTCTCTATTTTTATTGAAATAAAGTTTATAACTGAATTGCGGATAATTATTGAATCGCCGTATCATTAGTTAAAGGTACTTACCACAGAATGCTGCCATTTCTTGTGTTATTTTCTCAGCAGATCCGTCAACGTTAATCTGTCAGCAAGGCGTCAATCACATGCTATCTTACTCCGTTTACTTGAGAGTTTTGATCGCTCCAGTAATTTAAACCAGCCCCAGTCAACATCATTTCAAACTAATTCTTGTGTTTTGTTTGTTTGTATTTCATTGTACATGGACTTTAACAGAATTTTAAGGAACACGAGAAGTGATAACTTAGAAATAGAAATGACATATGCAACAAGAAATATCAATCATGCATATTAATTATGAAACACTGTCTAACTGAAAAGCACATTTATTTAAACATTGTGATACATTCAGCTCTGATATTTTTTAAATTATCACAGTACTACAGTAATTTATTATACTTGAAAACTTAAAACTTCATCGGAAAAGATAATGCTAATTACACAAAATGAACTTTATTCAAATGACGTCATCGAAATGTAAATCGTCTGTCTTTCTATGCTAAATCGATGAATATATAATATTTCATTCATATCACTTATATTCCAAATTCTAGAACTAAAGGATTTTGGGTAGAAAAAATTCATCAATTCTTATACAACTCACTTTACAATCGCTTGATTTGTTTACACTCTGCATGCTACAGTATAGTGTCAAAATTAGGCTACTTTGTAGGAATAATCAAAGTTTAGTAATTATTTAAAATAAAAAAAATTGTAATTTCGTTGACACAGAATTTAGGTACACATATAATACACAAAATAAAGTGGTTTTATAATGGATGCAACACCAAATATAAATTCAAACGATCTTTAAATATCTACGGTAAAAGCGGAAAATGGAAGACATATTGCATTTTACAATGAGTCACGTGGTCCCTTCATATATCAGGGTTGTAATTATTATTTCCATTTTTATTTAAGAAACCACCCGACATATTTTGCTGAAATTATGTTTTCACATTTTATGTGATAATTTGAAAATTTCAATTTTGTTTAAAAAATGTTTGAAAACTTAATTTCTATAGGGTTCAATATCTTTCCTTTTTTTCAACTCGGGTTAAATCCGAAACTAATTGGGTGATATTATTCATTTTCATTCCCAAACCTCAACAACATATTTAAAATTTCATTTCGATAACGTCATTTTTACAGCAGTTATCGTGCGAACGCACTGAATGACCAAAGTCATAAACACTTTTAAACTATGATGGAAAGTGTTAAAAATGCCGGAATTTTAAATCAAAATTGTCAAAGTAAAAGTTAAATGAATTGAATGTAATCACTTTTATATAGAACATTTCTATGTCATCACTTATATTATTCCTTATGATTCTGTTAAGGTCTAAATACAATTCTTTTTATGGGTGTCCCACTGTTTTATTTTTAGTCGCACACGACCAAGAATGTTGTGATAGCAAATACTATTTTTTACTTTTTAGTGCAATTTACTAAAACAGTACAACTTAAAAATGTTTTTGTAATAATTTACAGCATTATATTATCAGTACCTATTTACATTTTCTGCACTAAAATTGTTGGTGAAATGTGAAAAGCATATTCTATTTGCACATAATCTTATTACCCGTATAATTTTTTTTTATTTGCAATGAAAATAATATATTTTTTTGCAAAATAGGGGAAAATAAAAATTGCGCCGTTTTTATAACTATTTTAACCCACCTAACCCTATACTGTTTAAGTTAGCAATTAAAGTGAACATTCCAAATGTAATGAAAATTGTGTAATTCGTTTGAGAGATGTTGTCATGGTAAAGAAAAATTTCTCATGTCTTGAACAGTGGTCTTAAAACATTTCTGACCGTGTACCCTAAAATTTTATGGTGAATACAAATGCGGTATTTTTATTGCGGTATATACATAGTATAATGTATAAGGAAAGTATTATGACTGGATCGAAAATTTGAATTCGAGTTTTTGACTGAAGAGCATGTTTCAAACATCTCTGAATGCGAATCATACGTTTATGAGGTAATGTCTGTGTGAATGTGTGTGTAAGTGTGTGTGTGTAAATGTGTGTGTGTGTAATGAGTAAATTATAATGTATAATGAGAGTATTGAGACGTGGTCGAAAATTCGAATTCAAAATTTTGACGGGAGAGCACGTTTCAAGCATACCTGAACACGAATCGTACGGTTTTGAGGTTATGTGTGTGTGTGTGTGTGGGTTTTTGTGTCAGTGAGTTTCTCCGTGTGTGTGTGTCTGTACATATATCGTGATTCTATATGTAATTTTGATTCTGTACATGTTTTAAGTTACGCTTAGCGACTCATTTTCGATTAAATGCACGTCAAGCCGTTTACAATGTTATCTCTAGGTTTTAATATTAATTGCTTGTAATTTATACTTAATATGGAACTTGACAATTTGTTCTTCTAATTTGTATTATATTCAATTGCATTATGTTCAATTTAATTTCCTTGTTCGTATTTTGTATATTGATGTATTAGTATATTTTTTGTTTTTTGTAATGATGACGATTGTTATATGCAAATTTGGCCTACCAATGTGGATGGTATTTAAGCATGTTGTTTGCGAATTTCATTTAATGCCACTGAGGAAGGGTATAAATATACCCAAAGGCCCTCTGGCTTTTAATCTTTATATATAAGTCCATAGGAGGTTCATTAAATGACTTTTTTTAAATCTAAAGATTTGTCTTTAATTTATTACTTAATCAAATATATTGAGCTTTACTGGGGTTTAATTTTATTAAATCTATTCACGTAAAACCATTCTGGGTCTATCGCACTGGCATTACCGACGACTTTTGATGTGATTAGCATTTATGGTTGGGGTTTCTCTGGCGATGTAATGGGGTCTTACGAAAAATATAAACACTTTGAACACTTACACATTCGAACTTAATAAATAAAAATGTAAATACTCCCGCCCCCTTTTTCGCTGGAAATAGGGTCCAGATTATGAATATATAAAAGTAATAAAGATGGTATCACGTTTATTCTAAATTCAGTTATAAAATCAACGACACATCATAGATAAAAGGTCATTTAATAATTAGAGGTCATTTTTTAATTAGAGGTCATTTTTTAAATAAAAAGTCATTTTTTAATTTTGTGCCTTGATTAATTTTACCATTGAGCATGAGTAAAATGTTTCTTTGCCTTTTCTGGATGTTCTTGTTACCCTCACCTCCTTTGGTTTTCAAACTTTTGTTTTCCGTAAATCCACTTTTACTAAATCGTGCATCCCTGCTAATTCTTCTTTTCCTATATCCTCTGAAAAAGCTTCTTTTAATGCTTATTTTAATCGTGCATTTAATGTTTGCTCTTCTATTTCGGCTTTAAATAATGAAATTAACTTTATTTTTAATCTTGGCCATGCGGCAGCTTATTCCTTTGAATTTATTTATAAGATTTTTGCGCATGTCCCCCGTAAATTCACCCAACCTGATACTAAACTTGTTGTTATTGAACGTCTGGCGTATAAGTCCAGTTTTCCTCATCATCCTAAGATTTTTCGTCCCCTTATTCAATTTTGCCATGAATTTGATTTCAAACCCCACTCACTCTAATATTACTACCTTATTCAATGGTATTCGCACCGATAAGTTAGGCGATACTGAGAGTTTTAAAAGCCATGCCGGTGTGTACGTTGTACCCCTGTTAACTCCTGATAATGTCTATAAATTTTGCATCGGTAGTACTAAACGTACTGTTGGTATCCGGTTAGCGGAACACGCTCGTGACGTCAGGAATGGTAAACTTTCTACTACTCTTACACGTTGTGCTGTTAAAGATAACTTTCAGCCAGTCTTTGAAAAAACCTTCCTTATAATTCGTTGTAATAACCCACGTAATATCCTTCTTTTTGAATCATTGTTTATTTATATCTTCCGTAATTCCATTGCAATTTCGATCCTGTTTAAATTTTAAGTTACACCTGGCGTCTCGTTCTCGACTTTATGCATATCAAACCTCTTCACAGTTATCTGTGGCATCATTTTATTGTAATTGTGCTTGGCTGCATTTCTGAATTGTGTCTTTTCTTTGTAAAATATTTACCACTTGTTAAAATTAAATATCTTGGGTATAACCCCTAAATTTGTATTTGTAATTAATTAATTTTAATAGCCTGCTTGTACTACCATTATTTTGTGCTTATTTATGCAAATGTTTCTGCTAATCTGGCCGACACATAAGCATTCCGCTTTTACTGTTTCGTATAGTCACTCATGAAGGGTATAGTAATGCCCGAAAGCTCTGCCTTTTTTACGAAATGGTCCGAAAAAATCGTTAAATCTAAAAATAAAAGACTACGTATGCTCAAATATATCAATTAAATGCATCTTTTATGCGTAAATTTTGACCATAAAAATAATATAATCCATCCCATTATTCTAAGATTAGCAGATGAGCCGTTCCCGAGATATTTTAATTTTTTCGCATTTTCGGTATGCCACCTTAGAAAATAAGTCTAGTTACCAAATGAAAACGAAAATCGAATTAAAAGTGCAAATTAAGTGTCATTTAAAATATTTATGGCTGTTATTTTCTGTCATTCAACTTGATTCAATTAATTATTGAAGACGAAAACGTGAATATGAGCCTGCAGAGAAAGTCTTGTGTTGTCGGCAACGAGTTTTGTAAATCTGTAGCTAGGTATATGTTTAAAAAAATGCGACGCTAGAAGACAGGCCTGTTATATGAAGGAATAAAAATTTGCAGAGCATTGTCTCCTATTTAGCGTCATTTTTATCAATTTGGTGACATTTTCATCGATCTGGCAACATTAAAAAAAACTCGTCAAGGTCGCGATATACCTCCAAAATTTATCGCCAGAATTTTGCAAGTGTTACGTTCGTAGAAATAGGTTATTCTTATAGTAGATTCTAATATTATTTCCGAGATAATTAATGTTCATAAATTTGTAGTCCTTTTTATTGATTTAGCGTCATTTCTGTCAATTCGGAAACATTTTTATCAATTTGGCGACATTTTTATTAATTCGGCGACATTTTTGTCTAGTCAGACCAGCAGGCATTCTGCCCTAAAAGTAATAAACTAAACATACTTAAGAATAATATTTCCTACTTTTATTGGAAGAACTTGAACTATTTTGAATGTTAAATCAAGGCTTAACAGTTTCCCGCGTTCCGTTGATAAGCGAGCGCTGGACGCGGAACACAATTAAGACTTAATTAAACATGTTAACGAAATGAACGTGGTACTCTGAGTTGCGTGGTATCTCAAATAAAAAAAAATCTGATGTGGACAACACATGACTTTCCTTATATACTGTAATAAATTTACTACTTTTACAGTAAAAAAAATAGGTTATTCCTATAGTAGATACTAATATTCTTTCCATGATATTGAATTTTCGTCAATTAGTCGCCATTTTCATTGATTTAGCGTCATTTTTATCCATTTGACGAGATTTTCGTTAATTTGGCAACATTTCAAAAAGTCGCCAAGTTGGCGACATTCCGCCAATTCGTCGCCAAAATCTCGCCAAGCGTTATGGACGAAGTTATTCTTACAGCAGAAAAATGACAATTGGCGTTCAAATACAAACGTATTACTCAAAGTACCTTTTTTCATGAATGGAACGAGCTAGATCCATGAGAATGATGTCACCTAATTTATCGTATCGTATTACATATGAAAAGTGAACATGTTTCTCAATAGGAAATATTTTTTTTTTATTTTATATGACTTTTTGATAATTTTTTGAAAAATGTGCAATATCACGAGAACAGTTCATGTTAACGTTCTAAAATTTATGCCAATCGTTTTCTAATGAAAAATTACATAATAAATGTCTATTTGCGTAACTTTATTAGCGGTTTTGATTTTTTGACGATTTTTTCAGAATTTCATTCGAAAATTTAGGGGGTTCTGGATATTCTATTGCGTATAAAAACAATAGGCTTCCAGTGTTTACGGATTATGATTTTTATACCAAATTTGGTTCGAATTCGGTCTATTCGTTCGTCAGTTATCGTCTCCACAGACTCACCGACACACACACGCATACTTTCATACACGCACACACACATACTATCGCACACACACACAGACATCACTTCAAAAATGTTTGATTCGTGATCAGGGATGCTTGAAACGTGCTCTCCCGTCTAAAACTCGAATTCGAATTTTTGACCCCGTCACAATACTTTCCTTATACATTTTGTATATAAGGAAAGTAATATGTAAAATGATAAGAAATAATATAACACCAGGTTCTCACTTTCAGTATCTAAAGTTATACGCTACGTAAAGCTTCATGATTACATTATAATTTCTCTGTAAAAGAAGTATAGTCACTGCATTATGTAGGGAACGGCCTACCCATATCATGCCTCACTTTCAGTAGCTGATGCCATACGCTAAGCAAAGCTCCATGTTTACATCGTAATTTCGCAGTGAAAGAAGAACAATCTCTGCATTGCGTATGAAACAGGTCGCCAACATCATGGCCTCACTTTAAGTATATGCTGTCATGCACTACATAAAGCTCCACGGTTATATCATAAAAATTGAAATGTTTATCCGTGACTGAAATACGTTTGCCAACATTTTGTACCAGAGTTACTCAGGATAGACAGATAAATCAAGGTGCTTGTATTCATGCAGATAAAAGTAAGGAGTTAAAACTTTATATCAAGGAAACGCCAAATATTGTTTGAGACAATTATTCAGGTGGCGCTGGGATAAGATAAGTAGTCCTGCATTGTATGCATTTCTATAACGAAAGGCCTAAGGAACTTATTTAAACGGTCAATTTTGTAAAAATAAATTAGTAGCGCAATACAAAGTAGGACTAAAGCAATAAAGAATATTCCTAAGTATTCAAAATTATGTTACCTTGCAATTTACTTTTATTTCCATATATTCTGCACTCTATCCTACAACGATGTAAAAATACTGATTAATAATACTCATAATTAGAGACACCTTAATTTAAAAATAATCAAAATACATATACTAAATATTATGCCCTTCTGATGTGTCCACTAATACCAGCAGCTACTGTACTAACACTAGCGACACCTAGATATAATTCTCAAATCATTATATCATTTTCAAGAATTTCATCCATAGGATTTTTATCTCCTTCTTTATTCTCAAATCATTATATCATTTTCAAGAATTTCATCCATAGGATTTTTATCTCCTTCTTTATTTTCAAATCATTATATCATTTTCAAGAATTTCATCCATAGGATTTTTATCTCCTTCTTTATTCTCAAATCATTATATCATTTTCAAGAATTTCATCCATAGGATTTTTATCTCCTTCTTTATTCTCAAATCATTATATCATTTTCAAGAATTTCATCCATAGGATTTTTATCTCCTTCTTTATTCTCAAATCATTATATCATTTTCAAGAATTTCATCCATAGGATTTTTATCTCCTTCTTTATTCTCAAATCATTATATCATTTTCAAGAATTTCATCCATAGGATTTTTATTCCCTTCTTTCTGACTCCATGTTTATATTATTAATTCAAACACTAATGATAACGATTGCCAAATACAACGTAAATTTAAACAAGAAAGATCAATCATGCTTAAAGCATTGATTATGAAACACTTTCCAGCTTCAATGCAATTTTATTTAAACATGTCTAAAATGCAATACATTCCTCGGTAATCTTTTAAAACTTATCACAATACTACATTAATTTATTATATTTGAAAACTTAAACCTTCATCGAAAAAAATGAACTTCATTAAAATAACGTCATTGAATTATAAATTGCCTAGTTTAAACATCTCTAAAATGCGATACATTCCTCGGAAATATTTTTAAAACTATCAGAATACTATGATAATTTATTATATTTGAACACTTCATCGAAAACAACTGAATTTCATTCAAATGACGTCATATAAAAAATAACACATCTGGATCTCTCTATAAAAACAGCATTTGATTCATAACAATTTCCCATTCATGTCATTTCATCAGAATACTATAATAATTTATTTTATTTAAAAATTAAGACCATGGAGTTACACGTAATTAAACTCTATGCGTAAAACCTCATCGAAAAAAATCGTCCATCTGTTTGTAAAATCAATGAATATTTGATTCATATCAGCTATGCAGACTCCATAAATTAAATGATTTTGTGTTAAAGAAATACAGCAATTCTAATACAACTCATTCTACATATTTTGCTGTTTACATTTTACATAGGTGAAAAATAGGCTTCGTTATAGAAATAATAAAATTTGGATGAGCATTTAAACTCAAATATATTGTAATTGAGTTGTTTCAGTATGTAGATGCACAGAATTTATGCAAAAATACAGTGATTTTAGGACGGATACAACACTCAATATGAATTAAAAAGAACTTTAAAAATCACGATTTCGAGACAAGATGGATGCCATATATCATTTTGAAGTGGGTCACGTGATCTCTTAGTGTAAGAGGTGTTATTATTATTTTAATTTTTATTTAAAAAACTACTGAATATATTTCGCTGAATTTTTTTTTATAAATTTTATGGAACAATTTGAATATTACCTAAAATTTTCGAAGCAATTTGTGAATTTTAAATCCGCTTAAAAAATATTTGAAAAATTAGGTCCCATATGGCTCAATGTATTTTATTTTTTCAACCCGGGTTTAATCCAAAACTAATTGGGTGATATTATTGATTTATATTCCCATAGGTCCTACAGACCGTCTGAACAACATATGAAAATTTCATTTTGATTAAGTCATTTTTACAGCAGTTATCGTGCTAACGGACAGACAGACAGACAGACAGACAGAATGAACAAAGTCATAAACGCTTTTCAACTTTGTTGTAAAGAGTTAAAAATAGCTTCAGTATTATTGCCATGGAGTTAATTTCCATTACATGATTATAGCTCAGAACAATAAATTTATTTTTAATGGTGTCATTTAAAAATAAATTATCTTGATGTCATCAGCATTTTAAACAGTGAAAGATTATATTATGACGATAAATGGAAGAAAATAAATTTTAATACAAATACGATGTAAAAAGTTTTCACTTCGAAATTTTATAAACAAGAAAGAGGAATCAAGAGGAATTGATTGATATTATTGGAATCATTGATTATGAATTAATTTTCCACCGGAAATGCAATTATGTTTGAACATCTCTAAAATGTGATGTATTATTCAGCGCTGATATTTTTTAAATTATCACAGCACAACAGCAATTTATTACATTTGAAAACTTCATCAAAAAAGGACAATTCTAGTTACCCAAAACGAGCTTTAATCAAATGACTTCTTCGAAATGTAAATCGTCTGCCTCTCTATGTAAAATCAATGGATATTCCATTCGTATCAAATATATTCCAGACTCCACAGCTAAATTTTGTGTAACACAAATTCAGTTATTTTTATACATCTTAAATTACAATCTCTTGATTTCTTTGCATTATGCATGCTATTGTTTAATGATAAAATTAGGCTTCGTTGTAGGAATAATCAAAGTTTAGTGATCATTTAAAGTAAAAAATATTGCAATTCCGTTGGCACAGAATTTAGATACACAGATGATACGTAAGCGGTTTTATGGATGATGCAACACTAAATATAAATTTAAAAGATCGTTATACATTTACGATAAGAGTGGGTAAAATGGAAGTCATATTTTATTCTGTAATGAATCAAGTGATTTCATCATATATCATGGGTGTAATTATTATTTCGATTTTTTAACACTTTACAACAAAGTTGAAAAGTGTTTATGACTTTGTTCATTCTGTCTGTCTGTATGTCTGTATGTATGTCCGTTAGCACGATAACTGCCGTAAAAATGAATCAAAATGAAATTTTAGTATGTTGTCCAGACGGTCGGCAGGACCTATGGGAATATAATTGAATAATATCACCCAATTAGTTTTGGATTGAACCCGGGTTGAAAAAATGAAATACATTGAGCCCTATGGGACCTAATTTTTCAAACATATTTTAAGCGGATTTAAAATTCACAAATTGCTTCGAAAATTTTAGGTAGTATTCAAATTGTTCCATAAAATATATAAAAAAAATTCAGCGAAATATATTCAGTAGTTTTTTTAATTAAAAATTAAAAGAATAATTACACCTCTTATATGAAGCGATCACGTGACCATGATATGAAGAGATCACGTGACCCCCTTCAAAATGAAATATGGCATCTATCTTGTCTCAAAATCGTGATTTTTAAAGTTCTTTTTAATTCATAGTGAGTGTTGTATCCGTCCTTAAACCGCTTTATTTTTGTTTAAATTCTGTGCATCTACATAATGAAACAACGCAATTATAATATATTTGAGTTTAAATAAGCATCCAACTTTGATTATTTCCACAACGAAGCCTATTTTTCACTTATGTAAAATGGAAACAGCAAAATATGTAGACTGATTTGTATAAGAATTTCTGAATTTCTTTAACGCAAAATAATTTAGCTCCTGGAGTCTACATAGTCGATATGAATGAAATATTCATTGATTTTACAGAGAGAAGGATTATTTTTTTCGATGAAGTTCTAAGCATAGAGTTTAATTACTTGTAGCTCCATGGTCTTAATTTTTAAATAAAATAAATTATTATAGTATTGTGATGAATAAAATGAATGGGAATATATTCATGAATGAAATGTTGCTTTTATAATGAGCCAGGCGTGTTATTTTTTCTATGACGTCATTTGAATGAATTTCAGTTGTTTTTGATGAAGTTTTCAAATATAATAAATTGTCGTAGTATTATGATAAATTTAAAAATATTACCGAGGAATATATCGCATTTTAGAGATGTTTAAACCAGACAATTTATATTTCAATGCCGTCATTTGAATGTAGTTCCTTTTTTTCGATGAAGTTTTAAATTTTCATTTATAATAAATTAATGTAGTATTGTGATAAGTTTTAAACTATAACCGAGGAATGTATTGCATTTTAGAGATGTTTAAATAAAATTGCATTGAAGTTGGAAAGTGCTTCATAATCAATGCTTTAAGCATGATTGATCTTTCTTGTTAACACTTTCCAACATGGTTGAAAGTATTTTTGACTTACAACTATGACTTGCAACTGTTGGCCATTCTGTCCGCCTGTCTGTCCGTTAGTACGATAACTGCCGTAAAAGTAACTTTATCAGAATGAAATTTTAATATGTTGTTGAGACGGTCTGTGGGGCATATGGGAATGAAAATGACTGAAATAATCTAATTAGTTTCCAATTTAACCCGGGTTGAAAAAATGAAATACATTAAAACCTGCGGAACATAATTTTCCAAACGTTTTTAAGCGAAGTTGCGAAGTTAAATTTCACAAATTGCTTCGAAAATTTTAGCAAATTTTGAAATAAATGTGAAAAAAATTTCATTAAAATATGTTCGGTTATGTTTTTATTTCATCAAAATAAAAATTAAAATAATAATTCCACCCATATTATATGTTCACATGACCCACTTCAAAATATAATATGGCATCTATTTTTATTCGCAGCGTAAAATTCGTGATGTTTAAAGAATGTTTAAATTTTTATTTAGTGTTGCATCCGTCATAAAAACGCTTTATTTTTACGTATTATCCGCGTATTTAAATTCTTTGCCTACGCAATTACAAAATTTTTTATTTTAAATGATCAGTAAACTTTGATTATTCCTACCACGAAACCTAATTTCTATAGCAGGCAGAATGTAAACAAATCAAGCGATTGTAAGATCAGTTGTATAAGAATTGCTGATTTTTTGTTCACGCAATATTATGTAGCTCTGGAGTCTGGAATATAAGTGATATGAAAGAAATATCCATTGCTTTTACATAGAGAAGCAGACGATATAAATCTTTGTCTTTTTCATAAAGCTTTAAGCTTCCAAGTACAATACATTACTGAATAAATTACTGAAGTTCTGTGATAATTTAAATATATCAGTGCTGAATATATATATCATTTTAGAGATGCTTAAATAAAATTTCATATCAGTTGAAAATCGTTTCATAATCAATGCAGTATGCATGATTTATCTGTCTTTCTTTTTATATAGATTATAGAGAGTTTTATTATAGAGAGAAAACAACGCAGCGATGTAATTTACATCAAATGAAAAATAACATATAAAATGAATATTTTTGAAACACATTTTTAACATATTGTTTTGCAAATTCTTTTCAATTTCCGAACTGAATATTTGGAAATTGAAGACCTTCCCTGAATTGAGCGTTTTGAAAATTAATAGGTTAATAGGCCGCTGGAGTTTATATGATTGCAATACTTACTTATTGTAATACCAAATATCACTAATAGAAATACAATAATCAGAATGATGAAATATCTTGAGAATGGCGCAAGTCTTTAACCTACAATTGATGCTATTTGCTTTTAAATGCATAATCACAAAAGTACTATATATTTTTTAAATATTTTTAAACTACATTACTTTTATCAATTTCGAAAAAATAAATGTTTGAAACATTACTGACTATTCCCTATTTCGTCCCCTCGCCTAAAAAAAATATTATATCTGTGGCATTAGTTGTTTGAAATAAACGTACCAAATTCCATGCTTTTTATTCAATTTGCTCGAAAGATATCGTAGTGTCAAAAGCAAATAGACTCCTGAAGACTATGTATTTGTACTCTGTATTGTAGGGAAAATAAAAATATTAAAGCATGATGCAAGAATTCCTCAGATTTTCTCCACTAAAAATATTTAAGTCGCTCTCATGGGTGTTTTATTCAAAATTACTGTATAAAATATCATCGAATTTGAACATTTACCTAAATATAAATAGCACTGGCAGCAAAGAAAAATGGAGCATGTTAACATTATGTTAATACCACACGATTTCCTCTACAGATTGACATGTATTTACATATTATGAGGAAATGAAAAACCCATACACAAATTTGAGCTTTTTTATAATTCGATGTCGCACAAAATCAATAACACAAATTAGAGCTTTTTAATATTTCGGTAGCGCGGGAAATCAATAGCACAAACTCAAGCTTTTGCAACAATAAAAAAATCTGATGTGGGCAACACATGAATTTCCTTATATAATGCAATCAATTTACTACTTTTACAGTTAAAAAAAATGTTATTCTTAAAGTAGATATTCTTTCCAAGATAATGAATTTTCTTCAATTAGTCGTCATTTTTATTGATTTAGCTTCATTTTTATCAATTTGGCGAGATTTTTGTTAATTTGGCATCTATTAAAAATGTCGCCAAGTTGGCGACATTCCGCCAAATTCGTCGCCAAAATCTCACCAAGCATTATGGACGGAGAAATAAGTTATTATTACAACAGAAAAATGACTATTGGCGTTGAAATACAAAATTATTACTCAAAGTATATTTTTCCATGAATGGAACGAGCTAGATCCACGAGAATAATGTCACTAAATTTATCGCATGGTTTTACATATGAAAAGTGAGCATGCTTCTCAATAGAAAATATATATTTTTACTTTCCTTATATACATAATGTATAAGGAAAGTATTGTGACGGGGTCGAAAATTCGAATTCGAGTTTTCGACGGGAGAGCACGTTTCAAGCATCCCTGATCACGAATCAAACATTTTTGAGGTGATGTCTGTGTGTGTGTATGTGTGTGTGTGTGTGTGAAAGTATGTGTGTGTGTGTGTGTGTGTCAGTGAGTCTGTGGAGACTTTAACTGACGAACGAATGGACCGATTCGAACCAAATTTGGTACAAAAATCACAATCCGTAAACACTGGAAGCCTATTGTTTTTATACGTAATCGAATGTTCAGAACCCCCCTAAATTTTCGAATGAAATTTTGAAAAAATCGTCAAAAATCAAAACCGCTAATAAAGTTACGCAAATAGACATTTCTTATGTAATTTTTCATTAGAAAACGATTGGCATAAATTTTAAAACGCTAACATGAACCGTTCTAGAGATATTGTGCATTTTTCAAAAAAATTATGGAAAAGTCACATAAAAAAAAATTCCTATTGAGAAACATGTTCACTTTTCATATGTAATACCATGCGATAAATTGAGTGACATCATTCTCGTGGATCTAGCTCTTTCCATTCATGAAAAAATATACTTTGAATAATACTCTTGTATTTGAACGCCAATAGTCATTTATCTGCTGTAAGAATAACTTTTTTCTTAGTGCATAACGCTTGGCGAGATTTTGGCGACAAATTTGGCGGAATGTCGCCAACTTGGCGACTTTTTTGAAATGTTGCCAAATTAATGAAAATCTCGCCAAATGGATAAAAATGATGCTAAATCAATGAAAATGACGACTAATTGTCGAAAATTCAATATCTTGGAAAGAATATTAGTATCTACTATAAGAAAAACCTATTTTTTTACTGTAAAAGTAGTAAATTCATTACATTATATAAGGAAAGTCATGTGTTGCCCACATCAGATTTTTTATTTTATATAACTTTTTGATAATTTTTTTTGAAAAATGTGCAATATCTCAAGAATGGCTCATGTTAGCGTTCTAAAATTTATGTCAATCGTTTTCTAATGAAAAATTACATAAGAAATTTCTATTTGCGCAACTTTATTAGCGGTTTTGATTTTTTGACGATTTTTTCAAAATTTCACTCGAAAATTTAGGGGGGTTCTGAACATTCGATTGCGTATAAAAACAATAGGCTTCCAGTGTTCACGGATTGTGATTTTTGTACCAAATTTCGTTCGAATTGGTCCATTCGTTCGTCAGTTATGGTCTCTACAGAGATATTGTGCATTTTTCAAAAAAATTATGAAAAAGTCACATAAAAAAAAATTCCTATTGAGAAACATGTTCACTTTTCATATGTAATACCATGCGATAAATTGAGTGACATCATTCTCGTGGATCTAGCTCTTTCCATTCATGAAAAAATATACTTTGAATAATACTCTTGTATTTGAACGCCAATAGTCATTTATCTGCTGTAAGAATAACTTTTTTCTTAGTGCATAACGCTTGGCGAGATTTTGGCGACGAATTTGGCGGAATGTCGCCAACTTGGCGACTTTTTTGAAATGTTGCCAAATTAATGAAAATCTCGCCAAATGGATAAAAATGATGCTAAATCAATGAAAATGACGACTAATTGTCGAAAATTCAATATCTTGGAAAGAATATTAGTATCTACTATAAGAAAAACCTATTTTTTTACTGTAAAAGTAGTAAATTCATTACATTATATAAGGAAAGTCATGTGTTGCCCACATCAGATTTTTTATTTTATATAACTTTTTGATAATTTTTTTTGAAAAATGTGCAATATCTCAAGAATGGCTCATGTTAGCGTTCTAAAATTTATGTCAATCGTTTTCTAATAAAAAATTACATAAGAAATTTCTATTTGCGCAACTTTATCAGCGGTTTTGATTTTTTGACGATTTTTTCAAAATTTCACTCGAAAATTTAGGGGGGTTCTGAACATTCGATTGCGTATAAAAACAATAGGCTTCCAGTGTTCACGGATTGTGATTTTTGTACCAAATTTCGTTCGAATTGGTCCATTCGTTCGTCAGTTATGGTCTCCACAGGCTCACTGACACACACACACACACACACACACACACACACCATCACTTCAAAAATGTTTGATTCGTGATCAGGGATGCTTGAAACGTGCTCTGCCGTCGAAAACTCGAATTCGAATTTTCGACCCCGTCACAATACTTTCCTTATACATTATGTATATAAGGAAAGTAATAAGTTAGGGTATTTATAAAAAACACACTCTAGAGCTTTCCTAACTCGATGTCGCTGAAAATGAATATCACAAATTAGGGCTCTTTAATATTTCGATCGCGCGGGAAATCCATAATACAAACTCGACCTTTTTGCAACAATAACATAAGCTAGAGCTTTCATAATAATAAAACACACTAAAGCTTTTACTATTCGATGCCGAAAAAAAATCAGTAACACAAATTAGAGCTTTTATAATTCGATTTTGCAGAAAGTCAGTAAGCCTTTTGTTGCTGTCTTTTGTTGTTGCCATTTAAAATAATTATACAAAATTTAATGGAAGTCGTTTGATTCTTTAGAAAATTATCACTCCCACTGTTAAAAAAAATCATTACAGTTTCTTTATAATTCTGAAATTCTCATCGATACTTAAAATTGAAAATATAAAAGATCCTACCTGAGATTCCCGAGGAAGCAGCAGGTAGATAATAATCGGTTGACCTTGAACACATTTCTTCGGAAATATAGTATCATTAAACTCTGAAAATACTTAAGTTTAATTAAAATAAAGATAGCCCAAATAAATTAACCAAGTCGGTTTTCATTTTTTAGATTATATTACTTCATCACACAAAATTATGTACATATTTACAAATCATTATAAGCGTCTTTACAGCGATCTTAGGTCCATACTGTTCATTGATCTTCTAGGCTTGTTTTCCATCTCTGACATTTACTCCTCACATTCCCAGCAACATGTGTAAGCAGTGACGTTTTCGAAATGTTTTTTGCACAGTACGCCTGCTGGGCAATTCTGTCAGCTTGCCCACGTCAAAACCTCATTAGCGCTATCGGCATGGCAGAATATAAAAGTTCGATGTAACAATTTTCCGACACCCATCATGGGAAATTAACTCGTTTGTGGATCTACTAGACATTAAGATGCTAGATTTATTTTTAAGTAGCTTGTAATATATATATTTATTTATTTTTATTTTTATTTATTTATTTATTTATTGCAAATTTTACAAGCAAAAATGTGAAAAATATGTATCGTTAGTCTAATTGATCTCAATTATAGCAGGTTACTCGTCATTAAAGGGCTTGATGAAACCTTTTAATACCAAGTTCGATAATGTTCCCCTTCTGGGAGAACATTGTCAAACATTGTCTTGCCCCCGAGGGGGTGGTTAATGACGCCACGAACGCAAAAATTATATCGCAACTATTTTTCGCTATAATGATTGAAACTAATGCGTTTCGTAATCATTGAGCCACAAATAATCCCTTTTATGCATGACTATGGCAAATTTTTGTTCATTGCTTCCATTTAAGACAATATAAACTTTCGAACTTTTCACTCGAATTTGCAGAGTCCATTTCGATGATAAGAGCTTAAAATGTCGTCCCAATACCTTAACTGTAGAGCGTCGGCTGGCCAGTTCGGAGATCCAGGGTTCGATTCCCGGTTGGGGCAGCAAGGTTATTTACACTGGCGTCGAAATAATCAACTCTGTAGGTTAGTATAAAGGTGTCTTAAGTCTGAAAGTGACCCTAGTACAACTAGTACGGATTCAGTGCACCCTGGAAGATTGAGCGCCAATTTCAAATTGAGAGGATAACGACAAAGCAAGATACTCCCCTGGGTAGAAATAGTAGCCTCAGAAGGCTAATCTGGAGAAAAAATAACAGGGCTGGTCAGTCAGATTGATAGTGTCCCTCCAATCTGACATTTGAGGGTGGAGAATGCAGCGAGTCCACTTAAACAATAAAAGGTAGCAATTTCGTCCCAGTATTTCAGCGGTAGAGCGTCGGCTGGCCAGTTCGGAAATACAGGGTTCGATTCCCGGGTGAGGCAGCAAGATTATTTACGAATTTCACAAAAATGAAATCCAATTTTTAAATTTTTTGATAACAAAACAGAATATAAAATTTCGTTGAAATCCATTAATATTTATGGTATCTATCCTATACACAAAAATCGAAAATAGACAGACATATAAACAGACATCACTCTAAAAATTGTCAAAACGTTCTCAGGAGATCCTGAAACATATATATTGACATCAAAATCACGAAATCGAAAATTTCCCCCATACTTTCTATAGTATACGAAAGTAAAAATGAGTATACATTTTTCCTTGAGTAGTATTGATATTGATATTGTATAGAATTTTACTCCAAAATATCTGAAGAGGTTAAATCAATGTTTTGCCAACACAAGCAAATTACTGTTGAGGCAGGTTTCACTACTCAACCCCTATTGCGAGGTCATTATGCCTGCTACAGGAACAATGGTATCAGTTGCCCCCCCCCCCCCCCCAACCTCTATAGGATACATATGCTACCTTGGATATATACAATATATTTTTCTTTCAAGATTTTGTGTATTAAAATGGCAAGAAATGCAACAGCAGATATTATTGTAAAACATTTCTTGATTTTAACGTAAATCATTATTTACATTCTTCAAGAAAGTAAAAGAAGAAAAATTCAAAGCAAAATAAAAACTATATTGGGTTTTTATTCTGTATATAATTATTTCGAAATTTCTAGGGGGAGAAATGTGCATTTTTTCAGCGCATGTGGAGGAGGGGGAGGGGGGAAATTTCCTCAGCTGCTCCCATGTACTGTTGTCCTTGATTTTTCTTTCAATTTAGATAATTTCTGTTTAACATGTCACATACACAAAGTTAGCAAAACAGAAACTAAGAGCCCATATTTTCTTCATATTCGTACTCCATATTGTTTAATTCCATTTGTGCCATAATCAGTATTTGAATGAAGTAAAATTGTATATTTTTATCAATTTCAGTTATCGAATTATCTTTTTTTAATTAGCAAAGTTTATTAAAATAATTCAAGGTGGCAATAGCTATTGTGACACCCACGAATATTTGTTAATATATACTTATTTGTTAATATATACAATTTTAACACCATTCTTGATACCATGTGATCTATATTTTACCATTTTTATAATACCCCTTTACAATCCATAGTGTAGTTCAAACTGGTTTTACTCTACACCAGCATTGTTTCGCAATTTATCTGTATGGAGAAAGTGCTTTGAAAATCTTAAAGTTCGGATAATTCGAATAATCGTTCCATTACTAAGATTTCGATCTCGTTACAGTATTTGCATAACATACCTACGCAGAAAAAATCCCGATCAGTACGATCTTACGATATTAACTCCATTCACAGACATATATGTGCACATATACACTGAGAGAGAGAGATGGATATCTGTTTAAAGGCGTTGAAGAAGTGTAATCAGGATGTATTAAAGTTTGCTTTTCGATTAAAATGTTTAAATCGAAAAATCTATGGGAAAACAACAGCTGTATGCCTACATTATATAAAGTGCATTTTGTATACATACATTATATATATATATATATATATATATATATATATATATTATATATAAATAAGAAAGTGAAAATATGGATTTTCTAAGGACCATAGAATTACAGTTTCGACCGGCTATCACACATTGCGAGCCGTAGTTCAATATGGTATACATACATGTTGTATACATTCATTATATACTCGTGTATTATATAAAAATAAGAAAGTAAAAGTAAGGACTTTGTAAGGACCGTAGAATTACAGTTTCATACGGATATCACAACTTGTCAGTTATAAATCTATACGGTATATATACATGTTGTATACATTCATTATATACTCTGTATTATATAAAAATAAGAAAGTAGAAGTAAGGACTTAGTAAGGACCGTAGAATTACAGTTTCGTACGGATATCACAAGTTGTCAGTTATAGATCTATACGGTATATATACATGTTGTATACATTCATTATATACTCTGTATTATATAAAAATAAGAAAGTAGAAGTAAGGACTTTGTAAGGACCGTAGAATTACAGTTTCGTACGGATATCACAAGTTGTCAGTTATAGATCTATACGGTATATATACATATTGTATACATTCATTATACACTCGTGTTTTATATAAAAATAAGAAAGTAAAAGTAAGGACTTTGTAAGGACCGTAGAATTACAGTTTCGTACGGATATCACACGCCGTCAGTTATAGTTCTATACGGTATACATACATGTTGTATACATTCATTATATACTCGTGTATTATATAAAAATAAGAAAGTAAAAGTAAGGACTTTGTAAGGACCGTAGAATTACAGTTTCGTACGGATATCACACGCCGTCAGTTATAGTTCTATACGGTATACATACATGTTGTATACATTCATTATATACTCGTGTATTATATAAAAATAAGAAAGTAAAATTAAGGACTTTGTAAGGACCATAGAATTACAGTTTCGTACGGAAATCACACGCTGTCAGTTGTCAGTTATGGTTCTTTACGGTATACATACATGTTGTATATATTCATTATATTCTCGTGTATTATATAAAAATAAGAAAGTAAAATTGAGGACTTTCTAAGGAACATAGAATTATAGTTTCGTAAAGGTATCACACGTTGTCAGTTATAGTTCTATACGGTATACATACATTTTGTTTACATACATTATATATATTACAACATAAATATAAGAAAGTAAAATAAGGTTTTTCTAAGGACCATAAAATTACAGTTTCGAGCTGAGATTGCAAGTTGTAAGACATAAATCTATATGTGCAATTATTTAACTAAGGCAAATAATAGCACCCATGTAATTGAAGCATTAAAAACTTTAAAAGACCAATATGAATAGTTTTCCTGGGTTGGCGAGCGTAACGAGCAGGTACGGAACTCTTAGTAATATAACTTGTTAAACTTTTGGCATACACTTTTCTTTAAATAGGATCATTTTATTAAAGGTATGTTCTTACATATTTGTGCACAAATATGTTTCACAAACAAACCGAAAAGATATGGTGTGCTGTTAAAATATTTTTTATAATTGAAATCCACCGATAAAATAATTTAATTGGCATACAAAACTTGACTGTAGACTGCAGTGTTTGCCCTGTTTTTAAACTTTGAAAATGTTTTTCAAAAGAGTTTTAAATCTATTTATTTTCTTTTAATAAAAACAAAAGTGTATCGACATTACAGTGATTAGAAGGCTAATTTATAGAATTATAGCTATGAAAGAGAAAAGATCCGATATTTAAATAATTGCCCTCACATATACTATGCTTGCATTGAACAAAAATAATATTTTAAATATATAAGTACATACCTTAATAAGCATAAATAGTTTGAAGATAATCCGCTTTGATTTTAGACGCCTAGATGGGTTCTACTTCGAAAGGGCATTCAAAACGCTTGTTACAGTAAATAACGAAAGATGCCGCTTTGAACAACAAAGTATGCTGAGCAAGATGTCCAGGTGGTTAGTTACTAGGCGACTATATGGCCATCAGCCAATAGCAATTCGAAAAAGCTTCTGAGGGAGGGGTGCACTGCAGGTTGTTTTCGGCTTTCTGCATCCCATCCCTTTCCCCATGCAAAAAAGAGAAAAAAAAGAATAGAGTTTTGCCCTTAGTAGAAGGTCGGGTGAAACTCAAGCGATTCCACTCGAAATATCGTCAAAGTGAGGAAGATTCTATAACTCATAAAATACATTAAATATAGAAAATATTGTTTAGACGTCTTAAAAAAATTTATTCTCCTGTTTATTATCTTCAATTTGATACACATTTTACATAATTCGGAGCATAAAATGGATAGTTATAGGGAACTTTATAAATTCCTTATTTATTTATTTATTTTTAGTTTTTTACTCCGTAAAATATATGGCAGAGGGGGGGGGGGGGTTACAGCTGTCTAATTTTAATATGTTTATATAGGGCACATATTATAGTCTGGAAAATCCAAATTCCATTTTTGTATGAATTAATTCCTTCAAAAAATATATTTACTGCACTATAGGTGCTATAAGTAGGAAAGAAATAAATCTTTAAAGAAATTAACCATTGTAAACGTCATTTTTCGTTTTCAAAATATGAAATAAGGGCGTTTTCTCTCATCGTAAATGACTACCAACTCATGGGTGAAATTAAAAGTAACTGCAGTTTATATGTATGGATAATGTTGTAAGGAAATTAAAATGGGAATTTAGGTAAAGGTCCCTAGTGCAAAGAATTGTTTTTACCCCGTAGGATGAAGAAAGTATTTCTAAACAAAAAATTTCTGAGTTTGATCGATGATTTGCAGCTCGCTGTTTTGATTGACTTGTTTTGGCTTTTTACCGTCATTCTACTAACATAATAGCTCTTTTTGTCTGTCCACAGTTTCTCCTCCTTCTGTCCTGACTGCGCGGCTTGCCAATTTAGCGCAAGGCATTTTAATACACAGCAGGTAAAGCTGACCCCAGTTTAAAGTTATCGGAAACTGTACTTCGATCGATTATAAACTGAAATATACCTACAATTTCACAAGATGTACCACCTATGGATTGGAAGGCCTTACTATAACAGGTAGGGTTTGCAAATTGCGAAAATACATAAAATGGGAAGAATTTCTGTGTGTTTGTGTAGGAAATAGACTATAAAAATGATTAATATTAAAGAATATAAAAATAAAAATTTACTCTAATTTCTTATACCAAAATTATTTTCTTTGTTTTTCAAATTCTACAAGAAAAACTTTAAAAAATCAGTTTCGTGAGTCCAATTGATTACAACTATAGAGTGTTACCTTTCACTTTAAAGGACTTGAAAAATGTTTGCGCTTGATACCGTACTTTACAATGTACCTCAGGGGCTAACTTACCCCCCAAGAGGGGGAGGGGTAATGACGTCACAAACAAAAAAGATTATATCTCAGCTATTTTTCCCAACAATGATTGAAACTATTAAGTCTCGTGATCATTTAGGTACAAATAAACCCTTTTATGCATGATTATGTCAATTGTTGTCTTATGCTGATATGTTAAAATATAAAATTTAGAAGAAAATTCAAAGTTTTTGCTCGAATTAAAAAAAAAACTATCTAATCTAGATTTTTGATAAAACAACAGGATATAAAATTTCGTCAAAATCCATTAATATTTGGGCTGCTATTGTGCACACAAGAAATCGACCACATGAATCAGACAGACGGACATCACTCGAAAAAAAGCAATACTTGTTTAGAAGGTCTTAAAAAATATATTGGCATCAAAATCTCGAAATCGAAAATTTTCAGGAAGACAATACTTTCTCAATACTACGTGTGAGAAAGTAAATATGCCACGTAATTGAGCACTAATTTAAATATAGTTGCTTCGACGATATGCAATTGCTTTCAAGATGCCTATGATTCCAGCACTACTGATGTAGGGAATTCATCAAATCCTCAAATTAGTTGCATGCTGCATATAGTTTAATTTGTGGTCTATTGCGTTGCATATTTCCCCTTTATCCTTCTGCAAAAAGCGATTTTATTATCTATAGCGGGAACTGAGACTATGCGCACCTATTTTTATTCTAAACATGAACAAGTGCTGCCAGTAAATGTGCAATTACACTACACATCAATCCAATCAGGGGCGGCATTTCAGCATTTCATTTGTGGGTGCGAGATTTGTTTGAAAATCCACAATATGAAATAAATAAAATGTTTGTTAACAGGGGGGGAAGGGGGGGGGATCACAAAATTGAATTGATGCTGAGAAAAATAATTGTTGTTAACATAATTTTTGTACATATTTGTGTTAACATAATTGTTGTTAACATAATTTTCTAAATACAAATATATATATTTATGTACTTGTTAATGAAGTTTTAAACGCCGGTTTTTAGAGTCTGGATCAAGAAAACATTTTGTTACAATATCATTCTAATTCAGTGGTATATCTTGTTCTATAGCTAAAATAGCTAAATATTAAACTCTTTCTTGTACCATTGAACTGCGAAAATAATTTTTCAACCTCCTGAGACACGAAAAAGACCTTTCACAACTAGTTGAGCTGATTGGCACAGTCAAAAACAATTTAACTAATAATGTTATGACAGGTAACACATTTTTTAAATTCCGTACTTTAAAATAATCTAGACGACTTTTAAAATTGGGATGGTCTGTGTTTACATTTTTCACCATTGAATAAAACAGTCGCAATTCACATAGCAATTCCTCTTTCTGGAAGTTATATACATCTGGAAGTTTTATGCATATGGTTGAAATTTTTTCTTTTTCCTTTCCAACATCCGATCCGGATAATACTGAACTAAGGGCAAACAAAACGGATATATTTTTCTCATTAAATCTTGTCTCAATTTCATTAGATACTGAATCTATAATTTCATATTGCATATTGATTCTGTGATATGATTTAACATCATCGTGGGGATATTTTTCACCGAATTGGCTTGGAAGTTTTTTTTCGCCTTTTCAGTTTTGGTCCAGAATAAGAAAAATTTGGGGGCGCGACCGCGTCCCCTCGCGCCCCCTATTTGCCGCCCCTGAATCCAATACTATTAAAGAGGGAAAATCTGCTGCAAACATGACTCATAAACTTTCAGTTTCTTTGATATTAAAGATTTATACAGCATTTTGATATGCTATTTATAACTGCAGATTATTTTGACATCACTTACTTTCATACAGATCAAAGGTGGGCAAACTGTGGATCTCAAAGCAACTCTGTGGAAATTATGATGCTGCTCTTTGGGACTTAAGATGCTCCTCTGTCCGGCTCCCGTAGCTATTCTGTGCGGCTCCCGAGATAATATAAGGTTTCATTGCCATTTTTCGAAAAATTAATCTGATGTTTTTTTCAGATGTAATGCAATACCTCCAACATTTAAATCTGACACTGATCGTAAAAACAAAATTGTTACTGAACTTGTCCAATCGGATTACAATTTTCAAAATAAAATAATGTTTTTTAAGAGATCTGGCAGCAAAGAAATTTGACCACTCTCCCAAGCTTCAATTAAGAATAACTGTTTTTCCCGGTGTTGACATTAAGGGCAGGAAGTTGAAACAATACGAATGCATAGAAACACTTTAATGATTTTGAGAACAAACATATCTAAAAATCTAAGCAAGCTAAAGCCATACTATGAATTTCTTGTGAATTATTTTTGATTGATATGATCGACAATAGATGTCCTGTTATTGCACATTTTGCCTTGGATGTCGCTTCACTAGATGGTTGGTTGGTTGATTAAGATTTTTAGCACATGATCCAAAGAGGATAAGCTGCGTCAGACCGCACTAAAAATATAAGTAGAATAAAAACAAGAACACGTGTATAATCTAAAAGAATGGTAATGGAGGTATTAAACATAACAATGAAAAGTGCACAACAGTGGGAAGAAGATGGTCAACGGTTAACAGATTACGAAAGGTGAAGTTAGATATGATGGAAAAAGGCAATGACCAATAAGGAAGGGAAAAGCCCCATATGAGGATTTTCTCCAATCAAATCTCTCAAAGTGATAATGTAAGTTTTGAAATGCTTAAATCGAAAGTGTTTGTATTTAGTGCAATCAAATAAATATGTTTTACACTCATTGAGGTTTGACAACCGTTACAAAAAGGTTTAATTTTTCTTAAAAGCAAATGCATATGGGTAAAATGAGTGTGACCAATATGCAGACGAGTTCAAATTATTTCAAGTTTCCTACATTGGAAGCTAGTCCATTTTTGAACTAAAGGGCTTAACCTCGTGCATTTTATTATGAGATTGCTGGTCCCAGAAAGGTTGATATTTGTCATAAGTAATTCTTATAATGAATTGTTATGTGTCTGATAAAGGAATGGTTAGATTTAAAGTTTGAGTAGCTAATTTAGGTGGTATCTGCCAACTCATTTTCTTTTATACCAACATGTCCAGGGACCCAACGTACTAGAAACAGAGCTTATTAAGATGCAGGAATATATATATATATATATATAAGCAGCATGATTATATGAGCTGCAGGCTGGAAGATATAAAGTCCATAAAAATTAGTCTAACTGGCTTTTGGAAATAAATCACAAAATCAGTGCATTCCAATCTTTAAAAAAAATTGGATTCGGACTCCTCCCTGTTTTTGGCCCAACTCACTGATGTGAATCTCTCTTCTCTGCAATGAAAGTTATCACTTCAAATCATCGTCTATCAATACTAACAACCATTTTACTGATATTCTTAAAACTGCTTTAATTCCCTACCAACCAGATTTTAAACTACTAACGGCAAAAATGGAGCCGCAATCAAAGTCTTCGATAAGCAGAGATCAAACATATTCTTCCTTGGTAAGTAGGAATACAAAATAGTAGGGTTTTTTTTATCATTTATGCATACAATTTTAAAATTTCACATTTTCTGCGACACTGGCATATAGAAAAAAGTATAAAAATATTTTATGTGGCTCATTTTATCGAAGAACTTACACACTCCATCTTGGCTTTAATTCTTTATCAATATTACTATACAATTTATATGAGTTTTTACGCTAATTGACATTAATATCATTTAAATAGATTTTTATATTTTAAAGAAAACTTTAAGTTAACTTATTGGTACATAAAGATTATATTGGCTTATCTTTTAATTTGCGTTTAAAGTCCCTTTGTGACTATACCTCATATTTGAACACATTTTGAACTTTTAAATACAAATAGCACAGAAAAATACGCAGGGAGGCATTTTATGTTTTATCAATTATGAAATTACACATCCAGACGGTTTACTCCTTAACGTACAGAAGTTGCGCTCACACACGTGTAAGATAAGTTACAAACAAGGAAGATAATGGAAGCAATGGTCGTTATGGAGAATTAATGTTTGGATTGTGGGGAGTTATCTCTTTAGAACTTTAAATCTGATTTCCAAACAAGAGATTAAGATATTCTGCTCTACAGGTACTTCGAATCATATTTCCAATAACAGCGGCTTCAACAATGAGGTGCGGTCATTTTCCACCGCACTACAGTTAACGATATTTATGTAGCAATCTTTTCCTTTCAAAGATTAGAAATCTGCTTCATTAATCATCGGTGATTGATTTTAGCATAAAGAATAAATAAGTTGAAATTTGCACCTTTGCATCCAAAACTAAATTGAATCTTGCATAGTAAAAGATGATTTTGTGTGTGTGTGTGTGCATGTCATCTATAGTTAAACATCTAAGCTAGGAAATATTGCCGAAATTCTGTATAGGGGCACTTCAGGATTCCTGACGATACGCCTCGTTGAGATTTTTAAAAATCCGAATTAATTTAAAAGACACCAAACGATAATTCAAACGTCTTCTGCCAAAAATGGCAAAACTGTCGATGTCATATACCTGAACTATTTAGTAGGATCCATCAACATGCACATAAAGTAGGCAGATTTATTAACTAATGAATGGTTGTTGTTGTTGAAACCCAGACCGTCCGACCTACCAGAAATGTGTAAGGCAACTGTTTGGACGGTCGGGAAGTGCCACCCAATTTAGACCGGAACCCAGTGGGGGAGGCATCCACAGGGACCGTATCCACCTTCCCCTACCACCAACCTCTCGGAAGGACTTTCGGACCCACATGTTTAACGTGATTGTACTCCGCATGAACACGGCGGCAGTTTTGGCAGTGGCTGGAATCGAACCCGGGCCTACCGAGTGCAACTCCAGCGCGCTAACCAATGGGCTACCGCGCCGCTAACTAATGAATGGTGTAAATATTAATATGAGTTGCACATTGAATTTTTTGGCAACAGAGCAAACTATGTCTTTAGTACTACTTAACTCAAAATTTTAAACTCTTGGGCAGATATTGATAGTTAAGGCATTGGAATTGCACACAGTAGATCCAGCTCCCATCCGAAACTATCTGCGTATAACTACATTAAATTTATAGTTTCAAAAATCCAACAGAGAGGTGATACAGTGCAGATGAAATCAAACACTTAATTTGCACTACAATAGGTTCTGATGATGAAAACATTTTACGAGTCATGGTAATGAACTGATGAACATAAGTGAAATTTGCTTAAAATTATATACATGTAAAATAACGCGTTTGAAAGAAACCTGGGTAAATAAGATATATATTAACTTAGTTATACTTTAATGTCTTTTAACTACTAATATATATTGGAACAATATTCATAATATGCCATACCCTCAGATCATGCAGCTAACATATTTTTGTCTTTGTATATTATTTATTTATTTCAAAAATGTAGCTCTTTACAAAATTCTTCAAAACATCAACCTAAAAATCTAGACATTTAAAACAAAATAATTATCTCATACCAATAAAATGAAACAGAAAATATTCGATAAAACATTTTAAGACTATAATCTTAATCTATTCCTTGGATTTAAAAATTAAATAATAATAATAAAACAGAAATATATCTTTAAATATGAAAAACAGGTTTAGTTTAATGTAATTGCAGTTTATAACTAGCTATAATTTACAGAAAATGAGCTGTAGTTTAGAAAGTGCATTTAAATTAAATGTATATATTACGAGAAGGCTTATTGGATTGTTCCCTTACTAGTTCTATTTTTGGTGATCCAGGGAGTTTAAATCCATAGAAGTTAATCCACACAGTAAATGGTACAAAGTACTTTGAAATAACATCAAATTTTCAGCGCTTGTCATACTTAAAAAAATCTAAGCATCTATAAATTTTAGGATGGGAATCTCAGTGTTGTAATGGCGATTTCGTGAATGCTTGCTGATGAAGCAGGGGTACACCGATTCCGTGATATTTTCACTGCCAGAGCCGTTCTTTCTAGTCAGCCGTGCTTTCCATCTTCACGACGTCACAGCTGGAGCGCCCTCTGCTATGGGGTTGCTATGGGGAATAGTCAAGTTTTTGGAGTTGTTGTAAATTTGTTTTGTATAATTGGCATGATTGCGCATGGAAAAATCAGAGTTTGGTATTTATTTTTTGTTCAATGTTATTTTTGTTGTCTTATTTAGGATTGGGATGACGTCGGATAATTCGTTCTAGTTTATTATAATTAACAATATTACACGACATACAGACTCCGCCCGTCTATTAAGCTGCTCTATGTCTTGGGATGAGTCAGTCGGTCGGCCTGGGCTTTCGACGACATACACACTGTAATTAGAAACTTCTGAAATTCACATACAAATGTAAATTAATGAGTGTCACAAACTTTGCAGCATTTGTGCTGAAATTTTTTTAGATCGATTTATCGTCTGAATTTCTTTTATTGCAAAACGTCTGAAAATATACGTCATCTGAATGGGTCCTTCCGATTGGCTGGTTGAGAGATGTATTTTTACTCGGTTAAAGCGTCTGAAATGCGTTTCCAAGATTGCGTTTGTTGGCATCGTGACATGTCGCAACATTCAAATATCAGAGATAAGAAACTTTAGAACGAGTTAAGTTTATTTGAATAGAATGAGAAAGTCATGTGCAACCCAGATCGGATTTTCAACCAATTTGGATACATAAAAAAATACTTTATCCATATACTGAAAATGTATATTTATTACATTAAAAAAAAGCAGCTGTTAATGTTATAATTTACACAAAGGAAAAATGCAGAAATAAATCATGCTTTATAAAATGATCATATATGGCTATTCTCTCTCTAAGCTATGGAAACTCAACCAGTATACCGTGGCAAGGGTGATGTGAGATTTGGAGAAGAAAAGATACATTTTATGATGAAAAAAAAATGAACTGGACTGTGGCTTAACTGGAATATTTCATACCAGAACCTATTTTTAGTAGCTTTTTTTTTCAAATTTTACAAGAAAATATTTGAAAATCGGTATCATGTGTCCAAATAATTACAATTATAGCGTACTATCTTTTTTATTTTAAAAGGCTTGAAAAAATATTTCGTAGTTGACAATGTAGTCTCCAGGGAACAGGGAACATTCCCCCCGAGTGACTTCACGAATAAAAAAATTGTACCGTGGTCATTTTTCACATAAATGATGAAACAATAAAGTATCGTGGTCATTGAGCCATAAATAAACCTTTTTAATTATGATTATATCAAATTTTGTCCTATAGTGCTATGTTAAGAAATATAAATTTTCAAATAAATTTCGAAGCTTTTACTCAAATTAAAAAAATATATATATGTAGTTCTAGATATTTCATAGCAAAGCCGGATACAAAGTTTCATGAAAATCCATTAATATTTGAGGCCGTTGTCGTACACACAAGTAATCGACTACAGACATACAGACGGACATCACTCCAAAAATTGCCAAAACGTTTCAGAAGGTCTTAATACATATATTAGCATCAAAATCTCGAAATCGAATATTTTCGTGCAATCAATTGTTTCTTAATACTACTTATAAGAATGTAAAAATAGTTTCAGAAGGTAAATTCATTATGATCATTCAGAAGGTAAATTCATAATTCCTCTGACATTCCATCGAAGAAACAGAGTCATGTGACAGACAAGTCTTGAATAAACATACATAATGGAGAAGCTAGATAAAATAATACCAGGGACCAAAATTAGCTCATATAAATCCATGCTGAAAATTTTAACAAGGTTGCAAATAAAATAAATTGTAATAAATGAATGCCAATGAAAATAATTAATGACGTTTTGCTATTTTGCTATCACAGAAGTCACATCCCGATTTTGCGTTTCTTTGTAGAACCGATTGAAAAACGTTTTTTGTGTGAAAACACAATGCAAAGGAAATTCTATTTTGACTATATATAATAAATGAATATAATAATGAATAAATGAATGTCAATGAAATTATTAATGACGCCTTATTATTTTGTTATCACAGTGGTCACATTCCGGTTTTGCGATTCTCTGTGGAATCGATTCAAAAACGTTTTATGTGTGAAAACACAATGCAAAGGAAATTCTATTTTGACTATATATAATAAATGAATATAATAATGAATAAATGAATTTCAATGAAAATAATTAATGACGCCTTATTATTTTGTTATCACAGTGGTCACATTCCAGTTTCGCGTTTCTCTGTGGAATCGATTCAAAAACGTTTTATGTGTGAAAAAAAATGCAAAGGAAATTCTATTTTGACTATATATAATAAATGAATATAATAATGAATAAATGAATGTCAATGGAAATAATTAATGACGCCTTATTATTTTGTTATCACAGTGGTCACATTCCGGTTTTGCGTTTCTCTGTGGAATCGATTCAAAAACGTATTATGTGTGAAAACACAATGCAAAGGAAATTCTATTTTGACTATATATAATAAATGAATATAATAATGAATAAATGAATGTCAATGAAAATAATTAATGACGCCTTATTATTTTGTTATCACAGTGGTCACATTCCGGTTTTGCGTTTCTCTGTGGAATCGATTCAAAAACGTTTTATGTGTGAAAACACAATGCAAAGGAAATTCTATTTTGACTATATATTTGACTATATATAATAAATGAATATAATAATGAATAAATGAATGTCAATGAAAATAATTAATGACGCCTTATTATTTTGTTATCACAGTGGTCACATTCCGGTTTTGCGTTTCTCTGTGGAATCGATTCAAAAACGTATTATGTGTGAAAACACAATGCAAAGGAAATTCTATTTTGACTATATATAATAAATGAATATAATAATGAATGAATGAATGTCAATGAAAATAATTAATGACGCCTTATTATTTTGTTATCACAGTGGTCACATTCCGGTTTTGCGTTTCTCTGTGGAATCGATTCAAAAACGTTTTATGTGTGAAAACACAATGTAAAGGAAATTCTATTTGGCTATATATAATAAATGAATATAATAATGAATAAATGAATGTCAATGAAAATAATTAATGACGCCTTATTATTTTGTTATCACAGTGGTCACATTCCGGTTTTGCGATTTTCTGTGGAATCGATTCAAAAACGTTTTATGTGTGAAAACACAATGCAAAGGAAATTCTATTTTGACTATATATAATAAATGAATATAATAATGAATAAATGAATGTCAAGGAAAATAATTAATGACGCCTTATTATTTTGTTATCACAGTGGTCACATTCCGGTTTTGCGTTTCTCTGTGGAATCGATTCAAAAACGTTTTATGTGTGAAAACACAATGCAAAGGAAATTCTATTTTGACTATATATAATAAATGAATATAATAATGAATAAATGAATGTCAATGAAAATAATTAATGACGCCTTATTATTTTGTTATCACAGTGGTCACATTCCGGTTTTGATTTCTCTGTGGAATCGATTCAAAAACGTTTTATGTGTGAAAACACAATGCAAAGGAAATTCTATTTTGACTATATATAATAAATGAATATAATAATGAATAAATGAATGTCAATGAAAATAATTAATGACGCCTTATTATTTTGTTATCACAGTGGTCACATTCCGGTTTTGCGTTTCTCTGTGGAATCGATTCAAAAACGTTTTATGTGTGAAAACACAATGCAAAGGAAATTCTATTTTCACTATATATAATAAATGAATATAATAATGAATAATTGAATGTCAATGAAAATAATTAATGACGCCTTATTATTTTGTTATCACAGTGGTCACATTCCGGTTTTGCGTTTCTCTGTGGAATCGATTCAAAAACGTTTTATGTGTGAAAACACAATGCAAAGGAAATTCTATTTTGACTATCTATAATAAATGAATATAATAATGAATAAATGAAAGTCAATGAAAATAATTAATGACGCCTTATTATTTTGTTATCACAGTGGTCACATTCCGGTTTTGCGTTTCTCTGTGGAATCGATTCAAAAACGTTTTATGTGGGTAAACACAATGCAAAAGAAATTCTATTTTGACTATATATAATAAATGAATATAATAATGAATAAATGAATGTCAATGAAAATAATTAATGACGCCTTATTATTTTGTTATCACTGTGGTCACATTCCGGTTTTGCGTTTCTCTGTGGAATCGATTCAAAAATGGTTTATGTGTGAAAACACAATGCAAAGGAAATTCTATTTTGACTATATATAATAAATGAATATAATAATGAATAAATGAATGTCAATGAAAATAATTAATTACGCCTTATTATTTTGTTATCACAGTGGTCACATTCCGGTTTTGCGTTTCTCTGTGGAATCGATTCAAAAACGTTTTATGTGTGAAAACACAATGCAAAGGAAATTCTATTTTGACTATATATAATAAATGAATATAATAATGAATAAATGAATGTCAATGAAAATAATTAATGACGCCTTATTATTTTGTTATCACAGTGGTCACATTCCGGTTTTGCGTTTCTCTGTGGAATCGATTCAAAAACGTTTTATGTGTGAAAACACAATGCAAAGGAAATTCTATTTTGACTATATATAATAAATGAATATAATAATGAATAAATGAATGTCAATGAAAGTAATTAATGACGCCTTATTATTTTGTTATCACAGTGGTCACATTCCGGTTTTGCGTTTCTCTGTGGAATCGATTCAAAAACGTTTTATGTGGGTAAACACAATGCAATGGAAATTTTATTTTGACTAGTCAATAGACTTCAAGGGGGAGGAGATAGAATAAGAAAATAACTATACCACTCATTAACTATCAAAGATGTCAAAATCAGAGTCGTAGGAACTCTATTTGGTGTCTGGTGCTGGACTAGGCAAATTTCCTTGATCTGTATCTATGGAGGTACTGCCTCCCCATTGATACGGCGCCTTATTCTCGCCCCGTGCATACCTTTGCTGCTGCAATCTCTTTAAATTAGTTGGGCTCTTAATAAAAAATTTTCTATTAACTTTTAGAATTACTTTCTATAATCTTCAGATCAAAAACAAGTGTGCTGAAATGAAATGAATAAGCGTAGATACGTCTACCTGGGGCACATCAGTTAAGTAATAGAACGTGCGTGCACATTTCTTTTTCTGTTATATTTCCTATGTAACATACCCTGAAACGGACAGACGTTTAGAACTACGTCTCTCCTGAACAATGCACCAACTCTTAGAATATGAGTTGCCAGAAAATATATTATTCATTTATTTCGAGTAAGAGCGACAAACCGACGTTGTTCGGGTCATAAATAAGTAATCGCTACTTAAGTAATACACATACAGATTACCACTCAATTTAAAAATAGCTTGTTTCGAATTAAGATAATTTCATTCTGCCGTAACAATCCAAATTCTTCTATATTTTTAATGCATGTATAGTAACATGCAACTGTTTACAAAACTATCCGCTACTTAAGTAATACATATACAGATAACACCGCTCAATTTCCAAATCGCCTGTTTTGAACTAAAATCATCTAAATAATTCAATCCAAATCATTTAGCTCCAATGTATGTGCGTAATGCACAATTATCTGAAGGGCATGTGCTCAAACGTCCACCGGAAAGGGGTGGGAAATGAAACGCACTTCATTAACGGAATCTACAATTTCAATTTTTAGGCGTTTGCTTGAAAATACACAAATAATCAAATAATTTAGTAATTATTATTTCTTTTTGTTAGAGTGCGAAAATATAGACACATATTTTAACCAAACTATGAAATTGTGCTAATCTTCTTTTTTCGGATGCGACTAAATAAGTATCAGCTAACTCCCAAAATTAGGTGAATGAATGATATCTTTCCTGCGGAAGGAGTGGGAAAGCTGGATACTTAAATTTATTTTGAGATTTGGTTTTTAATGGGATGTTTGGAGGAATGAGTAGGTTAAGATATTAATTATTTGTTAATTAAATAATAGAATTTATTATGAAAAAATGAGTTTTAATAACGATGAGGATTAATTTTTTAATTAAATGAGATAGGTTTGGGAGTCATTATTTTTTGTTATTGATAGCATTGTTTTTGGAAAGTATGTGAAGACATCAACGATGTTTT
Organism: Amaurobius ferox; assembly: GCA_951213105.1. Lineage (NCBI taxonomy): Eukaryota > Metazoa > Arthropoda > Arachnida > Araneae > Amaurobiidae > Amaurobius > Amaurobius ferox. The sequence goes on from OX578152.1 coordinate 49,751,489, forward strand.
GGGCGGTGGTGGCTCCCTCTATTGGCACTTGAGCGTGTTAATGAAATAGATTATTGAATTTTTATAGGATTCTCGAATGGGGACTTAATGAATATTCGCGGATGGTTTTCATAATTTTTTTTAGTAAATAATTATTTCACGCTCATAAATGTTTTAATGATTTGAGCGAAGATAATTATTTTTTTTACGTTAAGATAGTCATTTATCAATGAACTTTAATGGCGGGATGTATGTTAGGTAATGGGTGTGTCATTGAATTTTAATAATTTTAACGAAATCATTAATTTTTGTGGTAAGCCATTGAATGAATTTTAAAGTATCGGGAGATTTCTAACACTCCATAGCGAAATAGTATATCACATTTTTAACAAGAGATGTTATAAATTTTACCACAACTTGGGAACAGGATTTGACCCTTTTAGAAGAGGTGTTTGGAGTGTGTGCATAAGTGTGTGCAGCCAAGATTTTACTGGCATGTTTTAAAAGCTTCCATGATTTTAGGGATATGTTATAATACTTACTGAACACGTTTCGATATTTTTTTTAATTTTACTGGGAATGTTGTCCTATTTTTTTTTAATGATATACATAAAAATGTTATGAAACGGTTATAGTTAACGCGAATCTCTAAATGTTTTAAATCACACTAGATGTCTATTTTCACAACTCACATATCATGTGAGATTTTAATGCCAAGTCTTAATACTCAATGAATACGACGCAACTATTTTCAGAATGATTGTGTGTGCTACACGATTTTTTATGCCTAGTTTCAGAACCTGATGAATCCGTTTCGACAGTTTTTAGCTAAGAAAAATGTCTGTATTGATTTCTTTTCAAATATATGGGAAATGGAGAATTCAAGACTTTGCTACATTTAAGGAAGTAGTTAAAATGAATAGGTGCACTGATTCATCAATGAATGCAGTACTTGGGAGATATTTTAAAATAGGAAAATGCAGTGGCGGCTCGTGAGCGACATGTAGAGGGAGGCGCTCATCTATGTATTTATGTATATATATCCCTCAGTTTGAGCTAACTATGTCGTTCAGACTTCGAGTTCGTCGTTTATCCGGCACTGATAAATTGGTTCCGGCGTTACCTCGAAACAACAGTATGCCAAATTATTATTTTACTTGCGTTGATATACGTTGTGCAAGTTTCTTTAAAATGAATAAGAGCCTATCGCAACCATGGAAATAATTTAAATACATTTCTAAATAAATTTGTATCAAATTTGTAAAAAATAAATACTCTCAGTGGTATGCATGTGCAATATTTTTTTATTACTAGCGCAAATATTTTTACACCCAAAATACACACAATTTTTCTCATATACACTCTATGGCTAATAGTTTTGTACCTGATCGTCCTTGTAACCCAAACAGTAACATAATTAGAGAGCGAAAACCAATTAAATCTACGGCCGTTTATATGTAGAAGCAAAGAAACTATTTTTAATACAAGAATTAATTTGGAATTTACAGAAAATTCTTATGCGTTATGCTTATCTCTATTCGTCTTTAAAATAATACTAGCGAGTTCTGCTTGCTAGCAGTAACTATATATAGCAATCGGCGTTTATAACAATAAGTAGTTAACTCGTTGCTCGGGTGCAACAGAAGTGGATCAAAGTTTAGAGTGAGCAGATCGAGTGGGTCCATTGTAAAGTAGAAAATACAGTGTGAAAATTGCATCAAAATCGGATCAAGAGTCATTAAGATAGATAAAAATGTAAATATGAAAAAGAGGAGGGTCTCCCCTCTTCCACCACAGTTGTTTCATATTACATAATAACAGACGATATTTGTGTTTCGACGTGTGTGTGTGTAAGGTCTGTAGCGGAAAACGTAAACAACGTACGGCCTTGAAATGTCGTACACGGATATTTCAGGAACCAAGGAAATGCATTTTTTGTGAAACCGAAATATGAAATTGAGGCTACATAAAGCAAAAGTTGCGCCCAGGGGGTTGATATAATAAGGTTGTATATCTAAGTGATTGCCAGCAGCAAAATCTAAATCGTTCAATTAGAAGGAGACTTAAGAAATTTGGGCGGGGGGCTAACCGAACTGAAAGTTACGCCCAGGGAGTTGACACAATGAATATGTATATCCAATTCACATATACAAATAGTGCCAGGACTATAACCATCAGCGGAATCGAAATTGCTCAATTAGGAGCCGAGATGTGAAATTAGAGGAGGACTACTTAAAGTAAATGTTGCGCCCAGGGGATTGATACGAAAAAGATGTACATTCAGGTGGTACAAAGACTGTAACTACCATAAGATTCAAAATCGCTCAATTTAGGAACCGAGATGTAAAACTTTGCGGGTTAGTTAAACTAAAAGTTACGCTCAGGGGGGTTTGAATAAAAAAATATACATGTCCAGGCGATGCACGTATAGAGAGTGCAGAGACTATAACCACCAGTAGATTCAAAATCGCTTAATTAGGAAGCCAGATGAGAAATTTTAGGACTACCTCAAGTAAAATTTATGCCTAGGAAGTGTCGGTGCAATATTGGTCTTCAATAAAATTAGAAGCAAAACCAGGGAGATTGAGTAGTAGCCGGTGAAGGGGGGGGGGAGATTTTAAGGAAAACAACGTCAGATCAAAGAATCAAGTATCTGGTTGAAATTGTTTTTTAACATTCTTTAACAAATATTTATAATTTTTTCAATCTTTAATGTTAAATAGCTGAAAAAGTAAGACAGCTGAGTAAGTCAAAGAGACCCACCCCCTCAGACAACACATTTCTGAAAGTGTCACTACAAATATCCACGGGTATGCCACAAATACAATTCTCATGGCTTTTAAACAATTAAGAGGTGAAACGCATTGAAACTCGTCACAAACAAAGCATAGAACTACCCTAAATCAGAAATGATCCCCTTTTCGAAGGACAGAACCACCCTACATCAGAAAATTTCCCCCACCGGGCGCTTAGGGAGTGAAACATTTTCAGTAATACGGATGGGTGGGTCAAAACTAAACTGAGTGCCCCAAACAATGCATTTTTCAACCGAAGGCGAAGAACAGAAACCGCCAAAATACCATAAATAACCACCATTTATTCAATTAAGTAAAAAGCACAAAATATGTATCGCAACTTTTTTGAATTTCTATTTTCTGTATCTAATACTAAACTATTTCGTCCTGAACCAAAACTGAAAGGACTAGGTCAATAGCATCAATAAAATAAATCAGAATTACATAAATACAGTAATTTATTTTCAAATATGTATTCAAACATCCAAATTTATTATTTTAAAAAGAAGCGACAGAGAAAAGACACATTTATCAAGTAAAATTCAAGGCCAAATTAGCGAAACTTAGCCAATTCGAGTCAGTCGTTCACAGTATTTGTTTATTCTTGGCGGTTTCTTCATTTCTTCTTGGCATTTCTCCGATTTGAGCCGCGGAAACTGCCGCGGCTCACATCGAATTGGAATATTGCAATGTCGGTTTTTTTTAACTCTAATTTCTATTGCCGTTATATTAACATACCATTCGTTCTATCAACCCAGAGGCAATGTAGGGACGCGGCCCCATTAAGAATCCCTCGTCTTTCTCTGTAATGCAGTATTTTTCCCTATAGATTTAATATGGTATGAAAAGAGCATAAGAGACTCTTTCAAAGCTTTAGTGCTGCCATCTAGTGACAATTTCATCACTTATTTCCAATAATTCGAATTTTAATTGGAATAAAATGCAGATAATTTCCTTAAAAATTGTAATTAACCTATATAAATAAAATAATTTGAAGTGCTAATTCAAGGGGGTCCGCGCGGCCCCGCGGACCCCCTGAATAGCCGCCCCTGAGAAAATGCAAAGTAGTGAAAACCCCACAAGCTAACCACTACGTTGCGCACAGGTGTGACATATATAAGTATGGAGCAAATGTGCGACACGGATGTTCTTACCAAAGTCTTCTAAATGTCCAAAAATGGAATCCATATTATTTTTAATAGTATACTGGGCTATTTTAAAGAGTAATCTAAAATGTTATGCATTTGAAAATAGCAAGATCCATTTCTATGTAGAAATAGTACATGCATGTCCCACATTAAAAAAAATGAGTGTATGCCATTTCTAGTTTAGAAAATAGCATGTAATGTATTCGAAAATCGCACGATCCATTTCTATAAAGAAAGAGTATGTTCAGTTTTCTACTTTAAAAAAAAATTATACATGCATGTTATACATTAGAAAAAAATTGACGCTAAGATACCATTGAGTGAGTGAATTTTAATTGAATAGAGGACTAATGAATTTTAGGGTACTTGGATAATTTCAGTATGAATGAATCGGTTTAATTATGTTAAGTGCGTTGCTAATTAATTTTTCTTAAAGCTAAGACACTAATGAGTGAATTTTGTGACACATTATCAGTGTTAGGGTTTAAATGATGTTAGCGACGATCATTAATTTTTGTCGCTAAGTTACTAATGATTGAATGAATTTTAATTGAGTTATAAAAATGAGTTGAATTTTAAGGCCGATGATCATGAATTAGGTTCTGTGTTAAAATAGTAATTATTTTTTTTAATTAAATAATGGGTGTCAATATGAAAAATCGAATGTTTACGGAATACACATTATGATCATTATTTATTGAAGTTGGGATATTAATGGATTTTAATTGAGTTATAAAAATGAGGTAAATTTAACTGTAAAGAGTGAAATAGTGTATCTCATCCATGATATAATGCATTGTATACGATTTAACCATTTTTAAAGTGATGGATGTAATTTTAACACCGAGGTTTAGAATTTAACAAGCTAAGGAACATGAATCGAGCATTTTCACAGACATGGGTGTATTTAAAAATTTTACTATTTTACCGAATTGTTTGGTTCTTAGCGAATGTTTGGTGAACTAGGAATTTTCTTTTAATCTTATACAAGGCCTAAGACTCCTTTATCGCTTAAAATTATGACATTTAAATGAAATTTAGCAAAAATTACTCGGCACATAGAGCATGTTCGAGGAATTAGAAGTATGTGTTTTCGATATTCCAAGACCCTAAAATTTCACTATTTTAGTGAATCGTTTGGTTCTTAGTATATGTTTGGGGAACTAAGAGTGCATTTTTGATGTTACATAAGCCTTAAGACTCCTTTATCGCTTAATATTATGATATTTTAATGAAATTTGCAAAAATTGCACAATACTAAGTGGATAAGTATCGAATAAGAGATATGTGTTTAATGTTACAGCAACATCTAAAGTCCTTAAATCGGTATATTTTTAAAACTGTCACGAATTTTAGGGGAATAGAATAACACTTAATGATTTTTTAAGGATAAGATTTCTTAAGGACGAGTTTTTAAAAAGTGTTTGAAAAATTAGGTTTCTTAGGTTCAATATATTTCATGTTTTCAACCCAGATACAATCCAAAACTAATCGGGTGATATTATTAATTTATATTCCCATGGGTTCAACAGACCGTCTGAACAACATACTAAAATTTCATTTTGATAAAGTCATTTTTAAGGCAGTTATCGGGCTAACGGACAGACAGACAGAATGAACAAAATCATAAACACTTTCAACTATGTTGTAAAGTGTTAATAAGGGCTCCGCGAACCTGGAAAGTTTAGGAACCACTGCTTTAATTCAAAATTTAAAATAATTATGATTACGCTATTTTATGTAGAGAAAATACGTTATTTCATTGCTTATGATGAACAATTACATTTTACGACGCAGCATCTGCCTTATTGAGATAAGCTTGTTTACGGCTGCAATATAATGGATTGGCTTATGGCTATAAACTCAGTTTATAGTTTACATGCTATATAATAAAATTAAAAGCGTTTGCAAATATGTTACATAATAGGCTTTAAACAAAGATTATTGATGCATATTTTTTTTACTTTCCCTGCAATACATGGTAATGTATAGGGAAAGTATTGGAATCATGCCGAAAATCACAACTCGAGTTTTCGACGGATCTACACGTTTCGAGACCTCTAGAATACGAAAAAACCATTTTTAGCGTGACGTCTGTGCGTGTGTCTGTCTGTCTGTCTGTCTGTCTGTCTGTCTGTCTGTCTGTCTGTGTGTCTGTCTGTCTGTCTGTGCAGATTTTGTATCCACTGTAACTAAAAAACTAATGGACCGAATTTCACAAAATTTGGTAGGTAAGTCACTTGTGGGCGGGGCTAGTGCTGATTAGTTTTGGGTACGATTCGAAATAAAAGAACCCGCCTTTTTTTGCGAAATGGCCCGCAAAAGCTTGTATCCACTCTAGCTGAAAAACTAATGAACCGAATTTCACAAAATTCGGTAGATGAGTCACGTATAGGTCACTCTGGTGCTGATTAGATTTTGGTACGATTCGGAAAAAAATAACTTGCCTTTTTTTGCAAAACGGCCCGCAAAAATCTTCAAAATCTAAACTAAAGAACTTGGTATACTTAGATATATCCATTAAATGCCCGTTTAATACGTAATGTTTAACGACGAAAAGAATAAGACCAACCCCATTACACTAGGACTAGCCGTTCTCGAGATATTTTAGTTTTTCGTACTTTCCCTACGCCACCTTTGAAAATAAGCCCGGTTACCGAATGAGAACGAAAATTGAATTAAAAGTGAATTACATTTAATTGAAATAAATAGAACGTGGATATAAGTTTGCAGGGAAAGTCATGTGCTGCCCACATCAGATTTTTTATATTCTTTCCCTGACAGGAATATAATTTTAAACTGTTAAGCTTTATAAATGACGAGATATATAAAGTTGTTGGGTTTTGTCTCTGCTGATTAACATTGGACTTTAATTTCGGTTTTAACCAGTTCGTAGCGATTAGCATTGATTTAATTGCTTTAAAAATAATGAAATCAAGATTACGTATATGTCAATTTATAATGCGTGTAAATTTTTTACGCGCTGTTACAATAAAGCACTTTGGACAATTATTATATTAAATATGAATTTTTGCACTTTTTTCAAATAAATAACTGGCGTACGGTAGTTCATAGAAGGATATATAGTTTTTGTTTTTACTTTTCCTGCAATATATGGTGAAGTATAGAGAAGGTATTGGAATCATGCTGAAAATCGCAACTCGAGTTTTCGACATATTTACACGTCTCGGGACCTCTAGAACACGAAAAAACTATTTTTAGCGTGACGTTTGTGTGTGTATCTGTGTGTCTGTGTATATGTCAATCTGTCTGTATATATGTCTGTATGTATATGTCTGTCTGTCTGCCTGTCTATGCAGATTTTTTATCCACTCTAAATGAAAGACTAATTGACTGGATTTTATAAAAAATTGGTGGGTAAGTCCCCTGGGAGTGACCCTGGTGCTGATTAGATTTTTATATTATTCGGGATAAAAGAACTTGCCTTTTTTTGCAAAATGATCCGCAAAAATCGTTAAATCTAAAAGTAAACGACTACGCATGATCATATATCAAGTAAATTCTTATTTTATACGAAATTTTTATCGACGGAAACTGTAAGACGAACCCCATTACTGTAGCACACGTCGTTCTCGATATATTTTAATTATTTCGAATTTTTGCTACGTGGATTTTGAGAATAAGTGCAGTTACCAAATGAAAATGAAAACTGAATTAAACGTGTAAATTTTGTGCAATTTCAATTAACTATGAGTGTTATTTAGTGCCATTAAACCCAATTTGATGAATTGTGAATGAAATAAAGAAAAAATGACCTTGAATCTGCAGGAAAAGTGTGCTGCTCACATCATGTGCTACTCACTTCAAATTTTTTTATACTGTTTATGAAACAAGGATCTGTTTTGTAGACATTTTGTCACAGGATACAATTTTAAAATATTGTATCGAGTGTGGTCAATATGTGTATCATTTATTTCTTTAAAAGAAACTATCCGAATTCCGTACTATACTCTTTTGAAAACCTCCCAGTCTGGAGCATAAATATATGAGAAAGTGAACTGGAGCCGTACTCTCCAGATTTTTACTTTCTCCTGAATACGTTTCGACTATTTCTGGGGTGATGTCCGTCTGTCTGTCTATATGCCTGTGAATGTTAATGGGTTTTCAATAAACTTTATATCCGACTTTGTTATAAGAAATCTAGAACAATATAATTTTGTTTTTGAATTTGAACGAAAACTTCGAAATTTTATATTTTTGTTAGTATGTCAGCATAAGACAAAATTTGACATAATCATGAATAAAAGGGCTTATTTATGGTTCAAAGTAAACTTCAAAATGTATTCGAAATTTTATATTTCTTTTACATGGCAGCAAAGAACAAAATTTGATGATCACCTCGTGATTCAATGATCACGAGGTTTCAATCATTGTTGTGAAAAATCCCCGCGATAAAATTGTTTTTTGTTCGCGGTGTCATTAGATCCCCTTTGCGGGTAAGTTACTCTCCGAGGGAATATTGTCAAACATGGTATCAATCAAAATATTTTTCAAGTCCTTTAAAATGAAGGATAACATGTTATAATTGTAATTATTTGGACCTATTGTAAAGAGACTTGCTGCCTCAACCGGGAATCGAACCCTGGATCTCCGAACTGACTAGCCGATACTCCACCGTTGAGCTACTGGGACGAAATTGCAAGCTCTTATCTTCGGAGTGAACTCTGCATTCTCCATCCTCTAATGTCAGATTAGCGGGCAACTGACAATCTGACTGACCACCTCCTGCTATTTTTACCAAGGTTAGTATCCTGCGTGGTCGCTATTCTCACAATTTTGAAATTAGTGCTCAATATCCCAGAATCCACTGAACCTGTACTAGTCGTACTAGGGTCATTTTCAGATCTCCGACATCTTTGCACTAACCTTCAGGGTTGAATTGTTCGGGCGCCATTGTAAAGAGACTTGCTGCCCCAACCGGGAATCGAACCCTGGATCTCTGAACTGGCCAGCCAAAGCTCTCTATCGTTGAGCTACTGGGACGAAATAGCAAGTTCTTATTGTCCAAATGTACTCTGCACCTTGGCATCGATTTAAAAAAAAAAATTGTGAAATTTGAAAAAATGTAAAAGCTACTAAAGAGTTGATTCTGGCGAGAGAAGATCGAGTTAAGCCGCACTCCGGCTAATTTAAACCGATCCTTCTACCTATCATCAATACGCTAGAATGCTATTATATGCTAGAATGCTATTATATATAAATCTTCTGGCCTCGTAATGCAAGAAAACTATTTACAGAAAGTTTACACAAAAGTATCCTACGAAATCCGGACAGTTCTTTCAAAGAAATGAAATGATGCACACATTGCACACTCAAGACATGGCTTTTTGAAATTGTCTTCTGTAGCAGAAGATCTCCAAAACAGACATTTGGGGAAAGAAAACAGCCCGTACCACTTATTTCTTCGCAATAAAATGAGATTCTTTTATTTATTTTTATTTTTTTTTTTTTTTTATTTTTATTTTTTTTTTTTGCGATTTAAGATTTTGTGTTCTTCTGACATTTCTCAGCATAGCGGAAACTCAGATATAGGAACTGTGAAGAAGAATTATCAAAGGGGAAGTAATTTTTAGAAGTTAAAAACCTGTGAGCAGCACATGACTTTCCTTACAAATTTTTTTTTTATATTTTATTATGCATTGCTTTTAGGTTAATTACAGAAAATAACATGGATACTTTTCTGATATTATATCCAATTTGCTTTTTTATTGCACCTTCGTTTCATTTGGCAACTGAATTCACTTTAAATTCTTCAGGTCCTCAAAATCCCCCAAAACTTCAATATCTCCAGAGCGGTTCATCCTACAGTCATGGGGTCAGTCTTATTTGCTCTGTTGTCAAAATGTACCTGAAGAAAAAGTACTTAATTATAATGTATTTCACCAATTTTAGTTATTTATTTCAGAATTTCACTTTCTTTGTGGGCCATTGTGCAAAAAAGTGTCGGTTATACATTCCGGAATCATAACAAAATTTAATCAGCATCAGGATAACCACTAGGAGACTTAATTACTAAGTTTTAAGGCATTTTAGTAAATAGTTTTTAACTACAGTGAAAATCGTCTACATTTCCCAAATTTAAAAATTTAATACTTCGAGAATTGTCCATCTTAGAATAATGAGGAGGATCTTATTCCTTTTGCCTTCAAAGAAGACTTTGACGGCAAATAAATATAAAAGAAGAATTTAACTGACACATTTTGGCATATGTCATATTTTATTTTAGATCTGATGTTTAAGATTTGAGGGGCATTTCTTTTTTACCGAATCGTACCCAAGTCTAATCCGCACCAGGGTCGCACACAAGTGACTTGCTTATAAAATTTTATGAACTTCGGTCAATTAGTTTTTAATTAGGGAGTGGATACATACACTGCACAGACAGACACACAAACACACACTCAGACGTGACTCCAAAATTATATTTTTTTTTTATTCTAGAGGTCTAAAAATGTATAGATCTGTCGAAAACTCGAGTTGCGATTTTCGACATGATTCCAATACTTTCCATATACATTATGACGTATTGCAGGGAAAATAAAAATCTGATGTGAGCAGCACATGACTTTCCCTGCAGATTCAAATTCATTTTGTAATTTTTTATTTCATTATGCATTAAATTGAGTTTAATTGCAGAAAACAATATGTTGTAATTTTCTGATATTATATCTAATTCGTTTTTTTATTGCATCTTCTTTTCGTTTGGCAACTTAATTCACTTTAAATTCTGCAGGTCCTTAAAATTCCAAAGACTACAATATCTCGAGAACGGTTTATCATACAGTAATGGGGTCAGATATTTTCGCTTAGTTGTCAAATTAGACATGCAGAACAAGTACTTAATTAATATATTTCATCAATTTTAGTCATTTATTTTAAAGTTTCACTATCTTGCACATGTAGTATTTTATTTTAAATCTAATATATTAGATTTGAGGTCGAAAACTCGAGTTGCGATTTTCAGCATGATTCCAATACTTTCCCTATACATTACCAGGTATTGCAGGGAAAGTAAAAATCTGATGTAGGCAGCACATGACTTTCCCTGCAGACTTATATCCACGTTCTTCCCTGCGGACTTATATCCACGTTCTTCCCTGCGGACTTATATCCACGTTCTTCCCTGCAGACTTATATCCACGTTCTCTTTATTTTAATTACATTTAATTCACTTTTAATTTAGTTTCCGTTCTCATTTGATAACTGGTCTTATTTTTAAAGGTGGCGTAGAGAAAATACGAAAAAACTGAAATGTCTCGAGAACGGATACTCCTAGTGTAATGGGGATGGTCGTATTATTTTCTTCGTTAAAATTATGTATTAAACAAGCATTTAATGGATATATTTGAACATATGTAGTTTTTAATTTTAGATTTTGACGATTTTTGCGGGCCATTTTACAAAAAAAAAGAAGTTATTTTTTCTGAATCGTTCCAAAATCTAATCAGCACCAAGGCGATCCATAAGTGACATATCTACCGAATTTTGTGAAATTCGGTCTATTAGTGTTTTAGCTAGAGTAGATACAAGCTTTTGCGGGCCATTTCGCAAAAAAAGGCACAAATTATTTTATCCCGAATCGTACCCAAAACTAATCAGCACCAGATTCGTCCACAAGTAACTTACCTACGAAATTTTATGAAATTTGGTGCATTATTGTTTAGTTAGTGTGGATACAGAATCTGCTCAGACAGACAGACAGACTGACACACAAAAACACAGACAGACACACACACAGACGTCACGCTAAAAATATTTTTTTTTTGTATTCTAGAGGTGCGAAACGTGTAGATTCGTTGAAAACTCGAGTTGCGATTTTCGGCATAATTCCAATATTTTCTTTATACATTACCGTATTGCAGGGAAAGTAAAATTCTGATGTGGGCAACACATGACTTTCGCTGCAGACACAAATTCATTTTTTCTTTATTTCTTTAAGAACTCATTAAATTGCGTTTAATTGTACAAAATGATACTAAATGCGCATTTTTAATTCAATTTCTGCTTTTATTTGGTAATCGGACATTTTCCCAAAGGCGGCTTAAAAGAATGCGAAAAATCTCAAATATCTCGAGAACGGTTTGTCCTAGAGTAATAGAGTTGTTCTTACTATTTTCCTCGTCAAAAATTCTGTATAAAACAAGCATTTAATTGATGCATTTGAACATACGTAGACTTTTTTAGATATTGGCGATTTTTGAGAGCCATTTCGTAAAAAAAGGCAGGTTTTTCTTTTCCGAATCGTACCAAAACCTAATCAGCAGCAAAGTATCCCACATGTGATTTATCTGCCGAATTTTGTAAAATTTGGTCAGTTTGTATTTCAGCTAGAGTGAATACATGAGATTTTTTCGGGCCATTTCGCCAAAAGGGCGGATTATTTTTTTCCGAATTATACCAAAATATCTAATCAACACCAGGGCCACACCCAGGGGTCTTACCTACCAAATTTTAGGAAATTAGGTCTATTAGTTTTTGAGCTAGAGTGGAAATATACATTGCACGAACACACAGACACACAGACAGACACACAGACACACCGACAGAGACACACACAGACGTCACGCTAAAAATAGTTTTTTCGTATTCTAGAAGTTTCAAAACGTGTAGATCCATCGAAAACTCGAGTTTCAATTTTCGGTATGATTCCAATACTTTCCCTATACATTAACATGTATTGCAGAGCAAGTAAAAATTAGCACCCCGAAGATTCGTTTTATGCGAGTATTTAAAATTTAAAACTTAATGCAGTTATCGCATGGAAAGGAGGGAGGATACAGATGTTACCCATCCCTATACAAACCGTACTCAGAGCTGCTGCGGTTTGGAGCTTTTAGTAAAACGGGGAACCAAAATGGGGTGACTTTATTGGTTATGGCGAGTTAAAAGTATTTATAAAAGATATAAATTTTAATTAGGATATGGAAGTATATAAAATACACCCGCCTTTGCACAGAATTATAAATGAGCAACCGCAGGTAAACATGTCTGCACCAGCGCAACAATTTGTAGTTTTATTTTTGTTGCAAGCCAACGTATTGTTAAAAAGTTACTTGGTTTTCAGGAATTCGCTTTGAGTTTCTGTACAGTATCTATCAAACCTTTGCATCTTAAATTCCTGGCAACGCCGGGTACAATTTGTAGTCTATAATAATAAAGAGTATCTGTGTGTTTATCTGCCCGTGTCGTCTGTAGCGGAAAATTAAACGTCTAATAGATATAAATTTTTTTACACAGGCACTTCAGGACCCGGGACGATAGTCCTATTGATTGAGAATCCTATCTTCATAATGTACCAGATATTTCTTTGAATATCACACACTGCTCCAATCGAAAAACTGTGTTTCTGATGTGTTCTGTTTCTTACTTATGACTTTTGCTGTAAAATTTCGTAAATTATCGAAAGTAATTTTCGAGTGATACAGCATGTTTTCTTCCCCTCCTTGAGCGCATCTTGGAACGACGCCAAGAATCGGTATTTCAGTACACTTTCATCAGCGAAACGGACGTCATTTGTTTACTTTGTTTGTATTGCGAATTTGTGCTAAAATAAAAAATATTATGAGAGTTTGTAAGAATTTTCATTTAGAAAATGGCTGTTGATTTAAATCAAAGGAGCCTATGTAGTTTATGTAGTAAATCGAAGAAGCTTATAAAGGGCGTATCAAAAGAGCATATTTAAAGCATAGTAAGCTAATACAGAGGGTGAAAGGCGTATTTGGGACGAACCGAAGGAGCTCATATCAAAATAGCTTATTTAGGGTGCATCAAAAAATTTAAATAAAGCGAAATGAAAAAGCTTTTCCAAGGAGTATTAAAAGAGATTATTTTGGTCGTATCAAAAAATTATATTTAATATGTATCAAAAGAAATTATTTAGTGCGTATCAAAATAGTTTACACATCCTCGCAAAAGGCAAAATATATTTAGGGCGTAATACGTAGTCATGTTAGAACATATAATTCGAAGCACACAGCGCCGGGACCAAGGCGTATTACATATCCGACCTGCGGTGATTAGGTGCATATGTGAGAAGGAGCTTATGCTTGCTTTAGCTATGCTTTAAAGCAAGCATAAGCTCACATGCCAGAATGCATGTGAGATTATGCTTGCCTTAAATAAGCACCTGTGATTAGGTGCTTATTTAAGGCTAGTATAAGCTCACATGTGTTCTGTAATTTATCATGTACGAAATCCTTTCGAAAAACTTGATGAATGTATTCAATTATTCTTTGCTTCAAATCCCAGACAACGCTGGGTACAGTTTCCAGGTCGTTATAAACAATAAATCTAGGATGAATCACTCAATACATTTATGTTCTCCAAAATTTCGGAGGTCTGGCTTCTTTTTAAAATCTAATTCGCCAAATAAAAAAAATTAAAACATCAAATTCCATTTAATTTCAAATAAATTATCAGTTGTTATTAGTTACACATTTAATTTTATAAGATTAGCTGTTAATGTTATTTTATGTGATTAATCTCAAAATCAACGCCTCATTTAAGAAAGAAAGAAAAAAACATTTGTATCTGTAAAGTCATATGTTGCCGGCACCAGTTTCTTTTTATTAAGATATTTCACTTTCAAACCAATTCTATCACATGGCATAACACATTACGCTCAAAAGAATTCTCATATTTTCACGGAGAACATTCGTGTTAGACATGTATGCCCCCGCAAAATCCGTTACACTTTACGGAAGAAATGAAATGATCTAAACATTTTTTACTCCAAACATTACTTTTTTAAATGCACACTACAGCAGAAAGTCTTGAAAACAGATATCCGAGCGGAGATAGTATTTAATGGAAGTTCTTGAGTTATTTGATTTCTGCTGCATAAATAAAATAACTCTAGATTTTGGGATTCAATATTTTTTATTTCTTTGTTATTAATTTTTACATTCCCTACATACATAGTAGAGGACGGCAAAGTGTTGTGATAGGGAAGGTATTGTGTATAGGGAAAGTATTGTGACGGGGAAGTATTGTATATACGGAAAGTATTGTGACGGTGAAAGTATTGTGTATAGGGAAAGCATTGTGATGGGTGAGAAAATTCAAATGTGAGTTTTCGATGGAAGTGCACGTTTCAAGCATCCTTGAACTCGAACCGAAAGTTTTTGGGAGTGGATGTGTCTCTTTCTCACTATGAGTGCTTGTGTGTGTGTATGTGTGTGTCCGTGAGTTTGTGGATGTGGTACTTCACTACCGAATGGTGCGGTTCGAACGCAAGCGTAAGTTGTTGCGATTATTACGATTCGTGAATACTGAAATCCTATTGATTTTAAAAGTGATCGAACGTTTGGAAGGTCCCAAAAATATGTACTGCATTTTTGAAAATATCATAAAAAAATCAGAATATGTAATACTGTTAAATAAATAATCATTTACACTTAATTTTCTATTCTAAATCGAATGATACAAAAGTTAGAATGTTAAGTTAGTTTTTAATAAACCTCCAGACCGGTCGCTGTCCATGGAAGTCGGCACCTACTAGCTTCCTTTTCCTTTCGTCCAATCAGCTACTCAAATCCTTGGATCAGTCGGACGGCCTGGGTCTTCCACATTCCACATTGAATTCTGTATTGAGTTCGCAGATATATTTACTCATATCACTTCTACAACGCAACTGAGCGAAAACGGGCTTATATATGCCATACCCTCTATGGAAATTTTGGAAAGAGTGTCGAAAACCCAGGCCGACCGACTCATCCGAAAATATAGAACAGCTTAATGGGCGACTGGTTTTTTTTTTTTTTTTTTTTGGAAAGAATGCGTAACTTGTGAAATTCTATCTACAAAATTCAGGAAGTTTCTAGAGTGCAACAAAAGTATTTAAGCTGGTGCTATTTTGCCTAAATCCTCGTTGAGGTCTTCGAATCCTACACCAAGGTCAAGGGAACCAGAACTTCAAATTACAACAATGTTTTTTACTTTCCCTGCAATACATGGTAATGTATAGGAAAAGTATTGGAATCATGTCGAAAATCGCAACTCGAGTTTTCGACGGATCTACACGTTTCAAGCCCTCTAGAATACGAAAAAACCATTTTTAGCGTGACGTCTGTGTGTGTGTCTGTCTGTCTGTCTGTCTGTGTGTCTGTCTGTGCAGATTTTATATCCACTCTAACTAAGAAACTAATGGACCGAATTTCACAAAATTTGGTAGGTAAGTCACTTGTGAGCGAGTCTGGTGCTGATTAGTTTTGGCTACGATTTGGAATAAAAGAACCCGCCTTTTTTTGCGAAATGGCCCGCCAAAGCTTGTATCCACTCTAACTGAAAAACTACTGGACCAAATTTCACAAAATTTGGTAGATGAGTCACTTGTGGATTACTCTGGTGCTGATTAGCTTTTGGTACGATTCGGAAAAAATAACCTGCCTTTTTTTGCAAAATGGCCTGCAAAAATCGTCAAAATCTAAACTAAAGAACTAGGTATACTCAAATATATCCATTAAATGCTCGTTTAATACGTAATTTTTAACGACGAAAATAATAAGACCAAGCCCATTACACTAGGACTAGCCGTTCTCGAGATATTTTAGTTTCCGTATTTTCTCTACGCCACCTTTAAAAATAAGTCCGGTTATCGAATGAGAACGAAAATTGAATATAAAAGTGAAATAAATTTAATTAAAATAAAGATAACGTTAATATAAGTCTGCGGGGAAAGTCATTTGCTGCCCACATCAGATTTTTTTTTGTTACATATGTTTAACAATATGATGTCACCTCCGTTACAAATGTCCGCTTATCTAAGTAATACACATTTCAAGATTTATTATTCTACCTCACGCTCTAAGATGTTTAATCTAATTAAATCTAATTATGTTTTCAAACATATATATCGGTAATTTTTTTTTTTGGCATAATTACCTTCAATGCAGAAAATATGGAAATGTCCTTAACACGATATTTCTATTATTAAAATTGTAATAACTTCTTTAGTTCACTACATTAAATATTTGTGCCTCAATTATAATTTCAAAAGCTTATTTATAAATTTTATTTCCAAGCAGATATATCAATGACTGGAATTATCATATTATTTGCAGATAAAAATATTTCGTCGAATCAGAATATTTATTGAATCCTCTAATAGAAGTTGAAAAAACGTCCAAAGCTTCACATGGAAAGATAGTTCACCACTTAAAAGTCAAAAAAGTTTTGATTACATATCACATGCAGATTACATTTCCTGTTACGACACTACTCGCATAATATTGCTATCTCATTTTATGCTAGATCTCATTTTCTTTCCCGCGCTTTTTATCAGGAATTTGCGATTCTAATTAAAAGATGGCGTCAGCGGAATAAAATTTTTCTTTCATATATGAAACATATTCCGACACATTATTCGGCATTTCCATCCAAATAGACGCATTTTTTCTTGATTATAATGTCATTGGATATTTTTCTTAAAATATGTTTCACGACGCAAGGATATATGAGGAAAAATTGATTAATTTTGCTAATTGCATTTTGTTCTGTAATGCCAACCAAATTATTTCCTGTATGGGATCATAAGTCTTTATTTTAAAATATAGAACTTACATGATGTAGATAAAAATGCTTTGAATACGAGTAAATGATTTATTAGTGGCAAGAACTTTGCTATACTTTTGTTTTTATAAAAAAATATATTTTAAAGCATTTTTTTACAGGATCTGAAATAGCTGGAGATTAGATAATGACTGATATGGATTCAGCAACAAATCTGGGCGAAGGAAGAGGTTCCCAATCTGTGTCCACTTACAGTTCTTTTTCATTACCTTTTAAAAAAAGACCTTTTTTTTTTAACATACATTTCTCAAGATAGGTTATAGATTTGATAACTGATATGGATGCTACATCAAGTTCTGGGAATATGTGGTAGGGTGGTTTACCAAGTATTTTCAATTCCGGTTCTTTTTCGATTTCTGGTTCAAAAGTTTTCCCTGAAATATCTATTTTTCACGATTAACCATAGATCTTAGATTGAAATTGCGGAAACCGAATATTTGCTCTGTTTAAAACACCGCTTTGACCGTTTTCCCGCTATCTGCAGGGTGATTCAAAACGATGAGGCAAAACTTTAAGGGGTGATAGAATGAACCTAAACAAGCATTTTTCGTCATACAATGTATGGTCGTAACACAATCTGTTAAGCACTACAGGTTAACACGTACTGTTGTATGAAATGATGGGACATAAGAATGTAAGAATGACAGAGGAGGTATGAAGAAAGTGAAGAAATTACAGAACACATTTTAAGGAAGAACTTACAGAAATTGCCCAAAACAAAAAATCAAAGAAATAGCAAAAACAATTGTAATGGATAACTTACAGAAACTGCTCAAAACAGCGACCGCCAACATGAAGACAGGAATCACACCTGCGACATAGTGATCGCCGTACATCTGTGTAAACACCAGGCTTTTCTTGTACATCGGCAGCAGCAACTGAAATCTTGGCAACTAGGTCCTCAACGGAATCGACAGGGCTATCGTAGATGAGGCTTTCATTTGGACCCATAGGGAAAAGTCCAGACATGAGACATCGGTTGATTGTGCCGGCCAAGTGATGGGTCCACTCTGACCAATCCATCATTCCTGGAATGATGGATTGGTCAAGACTTTTCGCATAGCCACTCTGAAATGGGGTGGCACTCAGTCGTGTTGGAACCACATACGGTTTTGGGCTTTCCTCGCATTCCCGTCCGCAGCTCCGTACATCAAATGCATGTCAGCCTTGACCTGATTTATGAAACAATCCATTCCTTCTGAAAACCATCGTAGGGCTGACAACGAGGGCGAGAACAAGCGCTTAATGCATGCGCTGGACAGTTCCCTCTAGCGCTTAACCACGTAACTTGTATAAATTTAATTCCTATTTAAGAGACCATCTTCATAGATACTGCTCCTTCTTTTTGGAAATTGCAATGCCGTATTGGGAATTGAAAATTCTATATAACACATACCATTTGCGACCATATGAAGACTCGTTAATATTTTCTTATTCTACTTCGTGTCTGCAAAATCTAAATTTAGTTAAAATTCTGTCTATGAGGAGCGTTATAAGACTCGGAATCACTTTCTCATTGCTGGTTTCAGCGTATGACTTCAAATTTTGTACCATGAATTATACATAAATTACCAAAATATTTTTCGTTTAAAATTATATTTTAACAATCACTTAAAGCCATTACACATGTCTCTGTTGTAGTAGTGTAAAACAAATATATTACAGAGAATCATTGCATCATTACATTTTTCGTTAACTATAGTATGCCTGCATTTCTTTTAATTTTTAAAATCGGTTGGAGATCAGTTGTATTCATAACGAAAAGATCTGTTGCCTTGCTAAAAATCAAACATAATTATCTCTAATTTGGTATTATTGAATGGAGTCATAATTTAATCTCTAGTTATGTAGCAGAATTACTTGGATGCTTAAACACCAACTGTGAATGGACGAAATGATGACGTAATAGCTTTAGTTTTACTGAAATATTTGTATAAAATAACTTTGAACAAGTTATAAAAGTTTTAGCAACCATTTGCAACCGAAATTAATGTGTGGATATTCCCTTAGTTTCCAATGAAAATTTTAACCGGTGATAATTTTGCAAAGGAGAGGGGGGGGGGCAAGTTTTACTAAATGCGGTATGGGTAACAGTTTAATAATTTGACTTTTTTTAATTTCAAAACTTCCTACCTCATTTTAAGCGTTTATGCAATTGGAAATGTGTATCTACAGCCAACAGTAAACAGAAATCGTCTGCTGTACACTTAACTTTACTTTAACACCTTGTATATAGAAGAGCATTAAAACATTTGTTTTTTTAATTTAAAAAAAACATTCATAAGATATATGTAAATTACTGTGATTTTCTCCAAAATTATGGTATTTGTTTCAAGTGAAAAGAGCAGCACATTTAAACATGATAAAACTGCAAAAACTCACTTTAAAGCAACATCCAACTCAAAATAAATAGCGTTGATCGGTTTGATAGACAAGAAACAGCCTCCTTTAACAAAAGTGACGATAAGCGCGACTTTCATTCGTCAAAGACCGACAACTGATGCAAACGTGTCTGAAGCCGGGGAATTGGGAAGTAAGACACATTTTATAGTGTTTTACTACTTGTTCCCTCCTCAATGGCTTTGTACACATTTTTACTCCTCTTCTTGTTGGCAACCCCCTATTTCTGCTTCAGTCAAGTTTGCCATACTAACATCAGTGGCAGGGGGGGGGGGTATTCTGAGTATGACTGACTTATTTTTTTTACATGGTTCTGCGCATGTGATGTAACGGAGATAGCAAACGCGCCATTTTGTTCTCGGTCTCTCTGAAGAGACTGTTAATCTTTTTAGATACCACTGAGGAAGGTGTGCATACTACAATTAAATATATCTGCACAGGTTGTTTACGTCTGGATATTGCCACTTCAAAAATAACCAAACAATTTTTAATTGTAATAATGAGAAAATTTGATGTATTTTAGCACCGAATTTCAAAGTCCTCCCTGGCCCACGGCGTCATGAATGACGAAATGCTAAGCTCGACGACGCCAGGCTGACAACTTTTTGATTGGTTGCAGAACTGATCGCCCAGCCTTAAATTAAAGAGCCTTGATCAGTAGCTACAAGGGATGTTTATCCCGGACATAACTGACTTCATTATTTTTACTTTGCTCTGAGCACATAACGACATGGGAATTAAGCACGCACCCATTTTGTTCTCGGACTCCCAAAAGGGAATGAACTTGTTAACTGCAACTGTCATATTACTCCACCGATATCACTAAATTTCCTTGGACATCACTGGATCCTATCTGCACAGCACAATTTAAAATATTTGCGTAAGTTGTTTATGTCTGGATATTGCCACTTCAAAATTAACAAACAATTTTTAACTGTAATTATAGGAAATCTTGTGTTTTGGCAACTCCTATCAAAGTTAACTCTGGGCCGTGACATCCCGAATGATAAAACTTAAATCCCATTATGTCAAGCTGACAACTTTTTCATTAGTTGCCAGGCTGACGGCCCAAACTTATATTAAAGAACCTTGCAGTAGCCGACAAGGTCCTTTAATATAAGTTTGGGCGATCAGCCCTGCAACCAATCAAAAAGTTGTCAGCCTGACGTCGACGACCTTCGCATTTCGTCCTTCTAGACTCCATGGATCAGGGAGGACTTTAAGATTCTGTGCCAAAATACATAAATTTTTCCTATTATTACAATTAAAAATTGTTTGTTTATTTTGAAGTGGATAATATCCAGATTTAAATAACATGCGCAGAGAATATTAATTGTGCTGTGCACACCTTTCTCAGTGACTTCCAAAGAGATTGTCGGTCTCTTCTGAGACTCTGAGAAATGCCCGCATTTGCTGTTCCTTGACATCACATGCGCAGATCTATGTAAAAAAATTAAGTCAGTCATGCCCGACATAGGATCCACTGGTAGGCAACCTTACTTTGACAAATGACCGTCGTGCTATTTTTTTTGTCCTAATAACGAAGACTGTCTTATCTTCGAATGCTATTGACACTATTAATTTTATGTTGAATGTTGTTTTAAACGAAGTTTTGTAGTTATACTACATTAGCAAAAGAATGATCTGAGATTACGTTTAAACGTTATTTAAGCAAAAATAATTAAATAAACTTGAAACACAAATTTAAACTCCCTCTATTCAGATATTTTTAACTGTTTACACATTTCAACAGTCAATTATTAACATCTTTTGACACAAAATATTCGAATTAAATAAAATAAATACGATTTAAACAGGCGATTCCAATGTGAATAGCAACGTGTAATATACAATCTTTATTTTTCCTGGGTAATTTGAGCATTTTATATTCATTCTGCAAATTTATGCATATTTTAAAAAATAATTTGGTACCCCGTTTATTTTTGTTCTGAATCAAAGATTTGGAATACACAGAATCAAAAATTTGGTTCATATGGTTGAAGGAACAAAAATGCTTTCACTGATGATTTTTCGGATATGTTTTCACGTACTTCTTTTATTCTTTGGAGCGTAATATTCTTTGGAAAAAGGAAAATATTTGATGTATGTGACGAGAATATATATTTTTTAAACATGTCTACCCGCAAAATGATAAAGACGTAGGAAATAAAGTTGTGGTAAAGCAATAAAAGTATTTCGATGCGTGGTGCACTTATATGTAGATTCTATTTTATTCCACAATTTCCCGCCTTTATTATATAGAATTTTTCGTTTGAATTACCCCATCTTGAAAGAATGTTCGAGTTTAGTTGAGCAGAGAGCAGAGACAGATTATAGTTAGATTAAGAAACAATAGAGACTTTACAAGAGATACTTTACAAAGTCCAGTGTAAAATTTGAATTAGATGTAAAAGGGATCTAGGCTTCCGAAAATGTAAAAACTAAATTATAGTCACAATAATGTTCAGCAATTGAAGACTTCGATACCTCTTGCTTAGAAGCATAACTCATTAGTATATTTTCCTTCCTGTTTTGACTATTCAGTGATGATGACTGTTTGAAATGGTTGAGGATGTTTGGGAACATGCATCCAAATTATTGAAAAAAAAACTAGCAGCAAAATTTGCGATTATTACATATTATCGAGTGTCTCTGCATCAGAAAACCGTGCACAAAATCCTTATACTATATTTTGCATCCATCGTTTTCAACTGAATGGTATAAATTATAAATATTTGCATATTTAAATATTGCTATTATGCAAAAAAATGACACAAAACCCACATAATATTTTTAATGAATATTTAAACACCAGTAACTATTTATAACAAACCTCTAAAAACGGGTCTTTATATTAAACACACTATATATATCATCAATTCATTTACACGGTTATTAGGTCTACATTAGTCAACGGGCTCTACGGCAATTAGTGCTTCGTCGGTTATTAATTCTCTACATCGACCATTAGGATATTTTCTACATCGGTAATCAAATTCTTGGGCCACATTGGTCTTCGGAATCTATGGTAAGTAGGGCTACATTAGTTATCGAGCTCTGAGTTTAGTTGCGTGCATTGGTCATAGGGCTGGCTCTTTGGCCATTAAGACTACAGCAAACATTAAAGTTACATAGATCATTAGGGTTACATTGTTCATCGGTATCTGCGGTTATTAGGGCTACATTAGTTATCGAACTGAGTTTATTAGAGTTCATTGGATATAGAGCTCTACGATCATTAAGACTACATCAGTCATTAAGGCTATATTGGTCATTAGGGCTGCATTGGCCATTAGGGCTTGATCCGTCGTCAAGCCCTTTGGCCATCAAGACTACAGTTAGACATCAAGAGTCCTACCAGTTAACATTTCATTTGTAGCAACTGCATCTATACAGTTTTTAAAACCTACAGCAGCCTGTTGTAATCAGCACACATACCGTATAACATTATGTGAAAACATGTGTTAATTTTAAAAATTTTTAAATTTCGTTATAAAATAATCATAGATATAATAAATGATGCGTACGACGTTCAGATATCACATTTATCACAACTTTCAACTATATTATGATACATGTCTTTTGACCTAAAGATATCCAAATACAATATATATCTCACACATGAATGCTCCCAATACGCATTACCGCACAGTGTCAAATGAAATCTTTATCTTGTCCGGATTGTTTGAGTTCTTCATATTCTTTCCACAAACTTGTATATATTTTCCAGAAAAGACATCTTGAATGCAGATTATTTTCTTTCGGTGTCATGAAGTCAGTGATTTGCGTCACATGCTTGAATGAGCAAAAATTGAGCAACAAACACGGATCGTTTTCTGATATCTTTTCACGAGTTTCTTTTATTCGTTGATCATTTTTGAAGCGAGAAATATATTTGATGTGTATGAGGCGAATACATTTAATTCTATATTTGTCTTGTGGAAAGATAAAAATGTTAAACTACCAGTACTAATAAAGAATCTTAATCATCTTTTACGTAAAGATTTACATATATATATCTGTTTTCTATAATTTAATTTATTAGGATATTAAACTTGAATATCTGATGTTGCCCTTGTCCTAAATAAGCTTCGACTACTTAAATGATGTACAGATAATAAGATACAACAAAATATTTAGATACAGATAGCAAAATTCATTTTCTTTTATGACTTGAGAATGATTTTAGTTCAATTAAAATCATTTTTGCACTCCGTTTTCTTCTATATGCAACCATGCCGGTTGTGTAACGCGAGAGTAATAAGACCTAAATATCGGAAAATGTGTTTTAACCATAGAAAAAAATTAAACATGATCCGTTCTTGAAACATTGCACGTTTTTTAAATCCAGTTATCAAAAAATTACTTAAATTAAAAAAATATTAACTATCATGAACTATGTTAACTTTCATATGCAATATTATGCGACAAATTTGTTAACATCATACTCGTGGTTATAGTTTGTTCCATTTACGAGAGAAAATACTTTGTGTGATAGTTTTGTATTTTAACTCCAAACAATTCGCCAACAATCATTTGCTTCCTTCCGTCCGCATGAAACGCTTGGCGATAAAATTTGCAAACTTGAACACTAACTCGGCCAAGTGTACCAACTTTACGTTTTTTCGAATGATGTCAAATTGAAAAAAATCGCCAAAATTGCAAACATAACGCTAAATTAACGAAAATGGCGCCAAATTGTTGAGTTAATTCTTAAAATCCTTATAATGTGATACTATAAATATAGATAATATGGATAATGGTTATATAGATAATCGTTTATATGCATGGTAATGATATAAACAATGCTCAAGTTAGATTTGTGCGAAATATAATTTATCTGTGTACTTTGAAATAGTTTTACATGTTGCCATTAACAAGAAGGACAAATGTACTATTCAACTTTAAAAGCATTGTGCAGTGGTTTTTGTACATCATTTTGTCACTGCGAAAGGAGTAAATTCATGGTATTAAGTAAGGAAAGTCATGTGGTGCCCTGATCAGATTTTTAACATTTTCCAACATAATTGTAAAGTGTTTATGACTTTGTTCATTCTGTCTGTCTGCCTGTCTGTTCCTTCGCCCGAAAACCGCCGTAAAAATGATTTTTATTCTGATAGAAATTTTAGTATGTTGCTGCAACGATCTGAGAGATATATGGGAATAAAAATTAATAATATCACCCAATTAGTTTCGGATTTAATCCGGTTGAGAAAATGAAATAAATGGAACAATATTTTACATAATTTTTCAAACATTTTTTAAGCGGAGTTAAAATTCACAAATTATTTCGAAATTTAAGAAAATATTCAAATTATCGCGTAAAATGTGTAAAAAAATTTCAGCAAAATATGTCAGGTTGTATTTGAAATAAAAATTGAAATAATCATTATACCCATATTATAGGAAGAGATCACGTGACTCATTTTAAAATTTAAAAAAAATGTTATCCATTTTTCCCCCAGTGTAAAAATCCCGATGTTTAAAGATCGTTTAAATTTATACTTAGCGGTTCATACGTCATAAAACCGCTTATGCTTTACATATTATTTGTGTATCTAAATCCTGTGTAAACGCAATTACAATATTTTTTATTTTAAATAATTACTAAACTTTGATTATTCCTACAACGAAGCCTAATGTCTATAGCATGCAGAATATAAACAAATCAAGCGATTGTAAGATGAGTTGTATAAGAATTGCTAATTTTTTTTCACACAAAATTTAGTTCTGTAGTCTAGAATATAAATGTTTTGAATTAAATATTCACTGATTTTACATAGAGAAACAGACGATTTATAGCATTGACTTTTTTTATCAAATTTTAAGTTTTCAAGTGTAATATAATATTGTAGTACTGTGATAATTTTAAAATATCAGTGTTGAATACAAAGATCCAGCTAGAAATTTTCCAGAAGAGTAAAATACTCCCTGACTTGATTTGAATGAGTATTTTGTTTTCCAGAGGAGTAATTTTTAACAAATGTACAATTACCCTGAAATTTACGGATATTTATTATATTTATTGAATTTGGTATAAAATAAAATTACAGGGTCATCGTCCAACAGGATATAAATTTCTGACTTTTCTACGCTGAAAAATATAATAAGATTACAGAAATGCACTATACTCTTTATATGTGTTAATAAGCAAAATGCATCGTATATCTGATAGCACAATTAGTATATTTTATAAACTTTATGAAATGAGTTTTAAGATGTTTACTAAATTTTGGATTTTAAGGATAACATTTTTTTTTAATTTCCTGACAATTTTTCAAGTAGAGTAACAATTTTGAATTGTAAATCAGTCAGAGTATAATTAAAAATGCTTTTTTTTTTGTTCTTAAAAATAACTAATAATATAATTCATGATGAAATATCTTAAAATTGTTACCTTACCTTATGTTCTTACCATCCTCTAACTCCATGCTACAGCAATTTGATGTACGTCTACCTTCCGGTAAAAAGCGCGTTGTGGAGAAGGATAAAAATCAACTTTTGTTATGGTGAATTTGTAACGATGTACGTGATACCTGATAGAATAAGAAATTGCTTATTTTCAAGCCAAATTTGTTTCATTCGCGATTCTAAAACAATTTTTTTTTCTTTTTTGCTTACAAAATCGGTGCGTAAAAATACTCGTTACTTAATTTATAAAGCGTATTTGCTAATTTTATAGCGTGAAATACGCGTACAGAGGAGTTATCTCGATTTCTGGCTGAATATATCGCATTTTAAAGATATTTAAATTGCATATAAGTTGGAAAGTGTTTCTTAATCAATGCTTTATTCATGATTGATCTTTCTTGTTATCGTTTTCAACATGTATGTGCATTTGAAATACTATTTGAAATACTGTCTTAATTAAATGGATTTGCTATATTTTTAATTACAAATCATTATAAAAATAATTAAAATATATTATTGAAATTTATACCTATCCATCTTTAGTTTTAATATTCTGACATAATTACAATTTTGTAAAAAATGGGAAAATGCTCTTAACACGATTTTTCTATTATTATAATTGATGAAAAAGAAGTGTGATTCTGCGTTAAATATGTGTCTTTGTGTCATATTTTCAAAAGCTTATTTGTCATTTTAGTTTCAAAATAGATATACTCAGTAACTTAAATAAATATTATTAATAAATAAAAGTGTTTCGTTTAATTATAATATTTATTTAATCTTCCAACAGAAGTTAAACATCATCTACAGCTTCCCAGAAAAAGGTAGTTTACCGCTTAAAAATCAAACATTTTTTATTACTTATCATATGCAGATTACATTTCTTATTATGATGCTACTCGCATGATATTATTACTTCGCTTTATGCTAGCTCACTATAGATCCCATTTTCTTTCCCGTACTTTTTTTTTGCCAGAAATTTGGTATTCCAATTAAAAGATGGCGTCAGCAGAATAAAATTGCTGTTTCATACATGAAACGTATTAAGGCACATTCTTCGACATTTCGATGCAAATAGGTTTATCGCAATGCGGACTTGGGGCCTTTCTCTTGATTATATGTCATTATATATTTATTTAAAAATGTATGACAACGCAATATCTATGACGAAATATTGATTAGTATTACATTTTGTTCTTTTAATAATACTTGAAATATTTCACATACGTTATCAAGATATAGAAAATCAGAGATATAGAAAATATCTGGTCGGGAGTGTTTTTAAAATATATTTTAATGGGTGTAAAGTATAATAACTCATTCTTGCTGTTTTGAAAAATTGTGATAGTTAAATTGCTGCAAATATGAAGCAGTCCAAGATATGGGATAATACTCCTCATTGCTGTTTTCTGCGTTATGAGAACGGCTTCAATCTTTAATACCTACAGGAAAAAAAAGTATACGTTACATAGGATTTTATCCTGTTGAATAATTATCTTCTTTAGTGATTATTAAAAGGTTGTTTTATGGGAAGTGATTGTGCGAAACCGCTTGTTATAAAAAAAACGCCACTAGCAGTAAACTTGAATTCTGTAGCGTTTTGAAAGCAATGTTTATGAAATTTTTGTGCAAGCAATTTTGTTTAAGCAATGTTTATGATTGTGTGGTGCATTATATTTTAACTCAATTAAGAAGCAAGAAAAAAATTACATTTATTTATGCCAATGCATTTTAAAAGTACTATGTATAATAAATTATCAAAGTAGATTAAATATTACATTATTTTATTTAATAAATATAAACGTTTTTAGATAGAAATGTTTTATTTCCGTTAGTATCAGCGTTACAGACGGAAGAATTGGTTATTCCTGCAGTAGATTCTTATATTCTTTCCAAGTAATTGAATTTTCATCCATTAGTTGTTATTTTCTTTGATTTAACGTCATTTTTATTCATTTGGAGTCCATTTTATCAATTTAGCGACATTTTCGTTAAATTGGCGACATTAAAAAAATCGCCAAGTTCGCGACATCACACTAAATTTGTCGCTAAAATCTCGCCAAATGTTATGGACGGAAACATAAGTTAAATGACTATTGGTGTACAAATATAAAACTATTGGCCAAAGTATCTTTTCTCATGAATGGAACGAGCTAGATCCACGCAAATAATGTGAATAAATTTATTGCATAATATTACACATGAAAAGAGAACATATTTCACAAAAGTTATTATTATTTATTAATTTTCTGTTATTTTTTGATAAAATTATTTGAAAACGTGCAATATCTAAAGAACGGATCGTGCAAGCGTTCTAAAATTTATTTGTGTCAATCGTTTTCTAATGAAAAATTACATAAGAAATGATTATTTGCATAACTAAATTGAAAGTTTTGATTTTTGAAGATTTCCTCAAAATTTCACTCAAAAATTTGAGAGAGTTCTAAACTTTGGCAACACAATAAGCTTCCAGTATTCACGGAGTGTAATTTTGGTACTGAATTTCATTTGAATCGCTCCATTCGTTCGTGAGATATTGTCTCCACAAACTCACTCTCTCTCACACACACACGCGCGCGCGCGCGCACACACACACAATTCACACACGCACACAATTAACACACACACACAATTCACATACACACACAATTCACACACACACACACAGACATCACCTCAAAAACGTTTGAATCTTGTTCAGGGATGCAAACCTGCTCTTCCATCGGAAACTCGAATTCGAATTTTCGACCCTGTGTCAATACTGTCCTTATATATTATACTATGTGTCATGTCGCATTTCTGCGCCATGAGCCTTTTTCTTATTTTCGAGGAGAGAAATATCTTTTTCCCTCCGTGCCTGTGCTGTGTTTTTCGCTAAGACTTGTTTCTATTGAAATCGCACTGAAAAGCGAGTTTCGTTGAGAATTCGTGAGAATGTCTAGGATTTGCGTCTGGCCGAGATGCGTGACGTGTGATCGCCTGTTGCCAGGAGAAGCGCGCCTGTCCAATCAGGAAGAGGCGCAAGGAGAAATGTTCGGCGGTTGCCTCGTGAGATGGAGCAGATTCGAGCTGGAGAATTCATCGAAGTTGGACGCACGGTGAAATTTTGTCTTATATCAAGACAAAGGCTTTTGGCCAAAATGGCTAAGCTGGCGGAATTGGGCATTTGTTTCTAAGAGAAACCGCCCTGCCCTTCTGGAGCTGATGGAGAAGATCCTGGAAAAGTTCCGGCTATTTATTTTCATCATTTCTAAAACTATATTTTTTTATTCCAGGAGTCCTGTTTTCGATGGCTGGTGATGAGTCTCGATCGCGAAGGTTCGGCTTACTTGCCATGTTTGAATGCTGTCATGTCATCTAAATTTTGGATCGTTTTCTCGACCATCCACCTTTGGGAACTCTCTAATTCAACTGCAGATCGTGTTATCCTGAATAGGACAGTCTTCGTATTGTAAATTTACTCTACCGCTCAGGTAAAAATTTCTTTTCGGAACAAGAAGTTCCGTTGCATCACAGGCACAGGTGAATACAGTTTAATTAATATTAATGGCTCAGATTTGAAATATCTTTATGTTGAGTTGATTTTCATGATTAAAGAAATCATATGCTTGATGAATAAGTTAAATATTGTTTGCTATATAATTTTGACCAGAGCATTAAAAGTAAGAATGTTAATTGATAAAGTGAAGCTCTGAATACAAAAGGTGATAATTTGAAATATAAATATACATTTAGTCACTTTGAAAATCTTAAAATAAAATATTATTTTGTGTGATAAATGAGCCTGTTTATTTGTGTATGCCTTCATGTTTTACTCACTGTACATCATTTAGGATTTAATTCCCCTAAACTGGGAATTTCCTTTCGTTTGAACCTGGTGTTAATTGTGGTAGTTATGATAAAATTAATAGTTCTCTTTTGGTATATTAAAATTACGATTCACGGTGTTGTGTGTAGTGGAGTCAGTAGATACTGTTGGTACTGATTCCGCTACCACATATGTATATAAGGAATGCAATATGGCAACATGACTCTGATAAAAATTAAGCTTTGTTTTCAATTTATATTAAAACTTCTATCGGAAATTGTAGAAAATGCAAATAATAACATTTGTTTAAAATGTTTTATTTAATAACTTGCTAGATTCAAGTGTTACAAAATCATTTTACAATCCAGATGCTGGCCTGCGGGTTGGGATGCATCTGGACAGACCTGCAGAAGCACAAACATGTAATATACGCTTTATATGTAATACTATTGAAGGGTTTTAACAAAAAAAGGCGTTTAAGTCGTAATTTTAAGCACTCCTCGTCACAGTACGTTTGTTTGTTTTGTAAAACTTTTCTTCGTAGTAAGTCAATGCGTTCAGGAGCGAATACCCGAAATTACTTCTTTTAATTAGCTGCGACATTAACAGCGAAGTTTTCTGGATAGGACACTGGCTCAGCATCTATTGCTACGGCAATGAAATCATAGTTTATATACAACAGATTTTTAAAACATTATCACCACCTATTTACAGTACTAAAATATTTCACATTTAATTTTCATAATATCATATTCTGTATGGTGATAGAATAATGTTATCCAGTTTGGTTTCAACTAAGGATTGTCCAAAAGGCTCCAGTCAAAAAAATTTACTTATGGTCTATTGGTCTATCTATGAAATAAAATGAAATTTACAAGTTGAAATGACAGAATAAGTGATTATTTGATATCCACACCGAAAAGTTATATTAATTTCTGTAAATTTCTTTGGTCATTTTAGCACCTGCAAACATTGGAATGAAACAATCTGTTTAAAAATTAATTCCGTCTTTCATATTTATTAAAACACTCCTTCAATGTTCCAAGAAAACTCAATGCTACAAATAGGATCGGTCTAATGTGGGCGTGGCCATACACAATTGATACAGGGTATCCCAAAAATGACCAGCCTATTTGAAAAATAAATACAGAAGAAATGAGCCGTTTGCTGCAATGTACTTAGGACAGACTTTCGAAATTAGTTACAAAGTTCGGCAACAGATGGCACTGCAGGCGATCTGCAAGAGTTGTGGGGAAACGCAGTCTGTGAGATGGCCATTTTGTAGCCCCGGTTACATGCAATCCAGTATTTTCCGGGAACCATTCTAGACCGGTTCACGTATGTAACCCCCATTACTCCTGCTTAAAAGGCTAGGACCAATTTTTCTTAAATACTTTTGACATTCATTTTTGATATCTTACTATTTTTAATTCCTTTTCTAAAAAGCTTATTAATTTTAATTCATTATTTCATGTTATTATTTTATCTATTTAATATGACAAATGTACGGAAATGAGAAACAAAATAACTAGTTTATTATTGCTTTTGAAATATCTTTATGTATAAATTAAACTTGAATCTTTATAAACTAAACATGAAAAACTGTTAATATGTATATGCTTATTTTAATCTATATAAATAAAAATGAAAATCTGTCTGTCTGTCTGTCTGTCTGTCACACCATCACGGGAGAACGGCTGAACCGAATTTGATGAAATTTTGTGGGTAGCCCAGAAATAGCCCCACTTAAAATTATATCCGTGTTTTGAGTTTCTACGACCAGTGGTTCTCGAAATATTAGTAAAAAACGAAATTTTCGTTTGTCTCATCGTCACGGA
Organism: Amaurobius ferox; assembly: GCA_951213105.1. Classification (NCBI taxonomy): domain Eukaryota; kingdom Metazoa; phylum Arthropoda; class Arachnida; order Araneae; family Amaurobiidae; genus Amaurobius; species Amaurobius ferox. The sequence continues at coordinate 49,783,458 of OX578152.1, forward strand.
AAAACGGCTGAACCGAATTTAATGAAATTTGGTGAATAGCCTTGAAATATCCCCCCATAAATTTTGTCCAGGTTTCGAGTTTCTAAGACCTGGGGTTGTCGAGATATTAATGAAAAACGGAACTTTTTCCTAGGAGTTCTACTCCCTAACTCCGTGGTTTATCCAAACGAAAAGCTTGAAAATCGTTTGAAAGTGAATTAAAATTTAATTTCTGAGTTTGATGGGAGATTTTTTGCGTTAATTAGTCACTTTCTGAAAACATGAATTGTTTGAAACATGATTTAAAGGGGAAATCTATCTCCATGGTTCATGGTTTATTTAAAACAAGCTTTTACGGAACAATGAGAAGTATAGAGAAATCAAAATCGTTATTTAATTTCGCAGTTTATGTTATAAGACATGACATATTTAACATGTTATAAGATTCTATCTTATATCATGTTACTCAGAAACGCAATTAAATTAAATCTGTCTGCTAATTTTAATAATTATTTTTTCGATTTGAATAATAAATAAATGAATATAAAAATATATTTTAGAAAAGAACGATTTGATTTTTCTTATAGCATTTTTGACTGGATAATATCAATTACGGTCTTCAGGTTTAAAAATTATTATTATTTATATTTTCGGGGATTATTGATTCAAGGATTATTGATATTTTCAAGTTATTATGCAATTATTTTATTATGACAAAAATTGTTTAAACTCATATATTGTATGTTGTACGAATCTTCTACAAATACTCGTGTATATCTTTTAATCTACGAGAATATAAGTAGTGCAGGTATATTGACATATGTTTTGATATATATTGGCATATATTGGAATCAATTACGACTTTCTGGTATAAAGAGTACGGATATTATTGATGTTTTCAATTTATTACGTCATCTCTTTTATTTTGGCAAATATTTTTGAGACGCATATTGTAATACGGGTAATCTTCTACTAACACATTGGCATATTTTCTGATCTGCGACAATATAATTTGTACGGGGTTGCATATATTCATTCAATTCCTATTTTTTCTTCTGTAAATTTGCTTACAAAAGGGAGCAGGATGTCTTATTCTTCAGATCGGATCGTGAAGATAATTTTGCATAGTGAGAACATATATTCTTAAACTTCTCTTTAGGAGCAATAAATTTAATATTTTAACAGAATTTGCACAGGATTTCGAACTTTAAGTTTCTTTAAATTATACACTCCGTACGAATAACGGGTGTGCTGTTAGTGGTTAATAAATTTTAACATTTTAGGAGGATATATCATGTTGCTCGGCATCGCAATTAAATTAAATGTGTTTGTTAATGTTTTTATTATTTTTTTTCGATTTAAATAATAAATAAATGGATAAATGGATATAAAATGGATATATCTTATGAATGGACGGTTTGATTTTTCTTTTAATTATATTAATTGCTGACTGCGTACATCAATTTCATTTATTTTGGCAAAGAGTTTTCAAGCTTATATCGTATTTAGCTACTAAACTCATATATTGTGTTTAGCCAATAAATTCATATAGCCGATTGTTGAAACAGAAAAAGAGTAGAGCGTGTATATCTTCTAATACAGTTGTTGTGTTTTCATTTAGTATATTGAAACGGGATAAGAATGTTTCATTCAGATCTGCAAATTCAAAGCTACGAATTTGGAGGGATATCGCTAATTTGACAACTTTTCTTAAACTTTGCCAAATTGACGGAAATGTCGCCAAATTGATATAAACGACACACAAACAGCTGCCATAAACCTTCGGGTTGGTCGTGTGGCTTGGGTCTTCTACATATCAATGAAATTTTTTTTTGTTTTGTTAGAAGAGAGTACTGAAATGATGTTTGGTTAGCATTTATCTGTCAGACCAACCATCCTACTTAGTAATACATTTAGCGAATTTTTAAAATGTCACCAAATTGATAAAAATGTTTTCAAATCTATAAAAATATCTTGAAATTGATAAAATTGCGCTACATAAATGATATTAATTGTTTTTTGTTAGGGGATAGTATTGTGATGATATTTCGTCAATTTGTCGCAAAGTGGAACTGTCAGTTCTACAGTCCCACTTGGTGATAAATTTGGCGATTTTTTAAAATGTCGCTAATTTGACGAAACTGTCGCCAAATGTTCCATAGAAATATAACTATTTAGACGATATTTTTTCTACCAATTTATTTGAAGCAAATGATATCATGTCGCTTAGCAACGGATATAAATCCAATGTGTTTATGCGGCAGACGATTTTTATTAAATCCTTTCCGATTTGAATAATGAAGATATGTATATAAAATAAATTTCATTTCCATTTCATTTTGGACTGGATAATATCAATTATACTCTTCAGGTTTAAACATTATTATTATTGATATTTTCCGGAATTATTGATTCAGGGATTATTGATATTTTAAAGTTATTACGCCATTGTTTTATTGCGGCAAAAATTGCTGACACACGCATATTGTACGTTGTACGAGTAATCTTCTAGGAATGCACGGGTATATCTTCTAACCTACGAGAATATAAGTAGTACAGGTATATTGGCATATATTTTGACATATATTGGCATATATATTGGAATCAAGTACAGTCTTCTGGTATGAAGATTAAGGGGATTAATTATATATTCAATTTATTACGTCGTCTGTTGTATTTTACCAAAAAACATTTGTGACTCATATTGCAAAACGGGTAATCTTCTACTAATAATCGGATATTATAAGTAGTACGTGTATATCTTCCCATATAATTTTAGCACTTTAATTTTGACATATATTGGAATAAATGACTGTCTTCAGATTTAAAGATTACGGGTTTATTGGTATTTTCAATTTATACATGTAATCTACTAATACAGGTTATATTTTCTAATATTCGCGTATATAATTAGTACGGGTCCCATACAATTTTAACGCTTTTATTTTGCATATATTGATTCAATTCCATATTTTTTTTATATTTGCTTAAATAAGGGGTCCAAGATGTTTTATTCTTCAGATATGTCCATGAAGATAATTTTATATAGCGAGAACAGAGATTCTTAAACTTCTTTTTAGGAGCATTATATTAAATATTTTAACAGAATATTTTGATTAAACATGTCATTTAGTATACTATAAGAATTTGAGCATGATTATGAATTTCAAGTTTCTTTATATTATATACTCCGTACGAAGAACGGGTATGCTGCTAGTCTATATAAATAAAATTGAAAATCTGTCTGTCTGTTTGTCCCGGCATCACGGAAGAACGGCTGAACCGAATTTGATGAAATTTTGTTGGTAGGCTGGAAATAGTCCCTCTTAAAATTTAGGCCAAATTTCGAGTATCTGCGACCAGGGGTTGTCGAGATATTAATGAAAAACGAAACTTTTCTCTAGGAGTTCTACTCTCTAACTCCGTGGTTTATCCAAATGGCAAGCTTTAAAATCGTTTGAAAGTAAATTAAAACTTTATCTCTGAGTCTAATGGGAGATTTTTTGCGCTAATTAGTCACTTTCTGAAAACATGAATTATTTGAAGCATGATTTAAATGGGAAATCTATCTCCATGGTTTATTTTTCACAAGCTTTTACTGAAGAATGAAAAGTATAAAGAAATCAAAATGGTTATTTAATTTCGCAGTTTATGAGGAAGATTCTATCTTATATCATGTTGCTCAGAAGCGCAATTCAATTAAATCTGTCTGTTAATTTTAATTATTATTTTTTTCGATTTGATAATAAATAAATGCATATAAACACAAATATTATAAAAGAACGATTTGATTTTTCTTATAGCATTTTTGATTGGATAATATCAATTACGGTCCTCAGGTTTAAACGTTATTATTTTTGATATTTTCGGAGATTATTGATTCAGGAATTATTGACATTTTCAAGTCATTATGCAATTATTTTATCATGACAAAAATTGTTTAAACTCATATATTGTACGTTGCACGAGTAATCTTCTACAAATACACGGGTAATCAACGCGATCTAATCAACGAGAATATAAGTAGTACAGGTATATTAGCATATGTTTTGATATATATTGGCATACATTGGATTCAATTACGACCTTCTGGTATAAAGAGTACGGAGATTACTGATATTTTCAAATTTTACGTCATCTCTTTTATTATGGCAAAGATTTTTGAGATTCATATTGTAATATGGGTAATCTTCTACTAACACACTGCTATATTTTCAAATATGCGACAATATAAGTAGTACCGGGTTGCATTTATTGATTCAATTCCTTTTTTTCTATAAATTTGCTTACAAAAGGGACCAGGATATTTTATTCAAATCTGCTCGTGAAGATAATTTTCCATAGTGAGAACAGATATTCTTAAACTTCTCTTTAGGAGCAACAAATTTAATATTATAACAGAATTTGCACATGATTGCGAATTATAAATTTCTTTGTATTATATACTCCGCACGAAGAAAGGGTATGCTGCTGGTATATATATATATATATATATATATATAAAGTTTTATTCCATGAAACTATTTAAAGAATTCATTCTTAAAAAGTCAAAAAAAATGTTTTTCTCATTTAATCTTCGTTTTTATGTTAAATTATGATGTATAAACTTGAATTAGTGGAAAAAGTGTGACAACATTTTAAGAAACTTTATTCAAGACAAATGAATATAGGATGTTGGCATACAGAAAAAAAATGCATATTTATACCGAATACATTTTAACTATTATAAAATCGTTATAATTCATTTTTTTATTAAAAACGCTATTACAAGGCCCAGATACAAAAATCCCACATACCATTAATACCGCAGTTAAAAATAATGTTTTTAATATAGCAGTATAAAAATAAATATGATTGACATGTTTCATTGATATGTAAATTAGGTGGCCTATAAATAATCCAAAAAATAAAATTAATAAAATGAAATCGACTTTGTATGCAGTATCTAAAATATATAAAAATAATTCATATTTCTGATACTAGCAATCAGGAAGTTTTCTTTCTTTTTTGGAGGGGGGGAGGGGAGATATTGGCATTTTGTAAACTAATTTACACAGTTTAGTTTATTGCAAAATGTATGTAAAGTTAATTTTAAATGCATTAAGCATTTTACTTTGTTATTAGCGTACATAATCATAAAACGCAATTCTTTACTAATCATAATATTGACATTATAATCACATCATCTCAAGTTATGGGACATTTCGTTTTGATATATAAAAAGCTTAGAATACAAAACTAAATTCATCAAACTTGAGCTATAGTCCATAAAAAAATTTATTTACAATAATTCACAATATATATTCATTTAAATATAAACACATTATTCTCTTTTTTAACAATATAAAATAAATGAGTACTAAGATAGTTTTATATAAGGAGAATGTATATTATATAAATTTAAGAAATTCTTTGTATCATTTATTAAAAACTACTTAGATAAATCCAGAAAATTTGTCCAAGAAACCGAACGTTATATTTTAAAGTTGCTGCTTCAAAAAAAATTAGCTGGCTTGCATCACTTTCAACTGGAACTCATTTGTATACGTTTTGTAATTAAGAAACAAAAATTTCTATAAGAATTATCCTGATATCGAGGAACAAATATTTCTAATTCATGAGATAACAGTTAGCTCAACTAAACTAAATGTATATATCCGCATCAACCTTTTTCAGTAGGATTATCCGTACATTAAATTCTGAGGTATAATAAGGATCAATCCGTTTAATTCGTAAATATGTCTGTGTAATGAATGCAAAATAATCTGTATAAAATGCTATAAGGTCATCACAAGTTCACAATCTTCAGATAGAATTTGTACACAAGGTCTACGAGGTATCTCAGTATCCGCCATGTTTTTCAAGAAATCGCAGCTACGCGCATGGAATTGTGGGTAACTCCCCAATCTACCCCTTCGTTCCCTCAAATAAGAAGGAACACAAAATTCTACCTCCTTTCAACCCTCTTTAAAACGGGTATTTTGCCGTTTCGGACAGGGGAACGGTGACACGGGCAAAATGCTGCCATAATACCGGCTTTAAAATGTACATGAGTACGGTGCTTGTAAGTCGTATTTCTGCTGTTAGAGTGTGCTGTTCACGGATTCCAAGTTTGCTGCGTGAAAATAGTTATTCCTTGGAACAACGAATAGACCAGGTGTACCTCCACAAACGACTGCAGAACTGGAAAAGTACATCTGTGCTGCATGTGAAGCCATTCCTTCTGAGACGTTTGCACGGGTGTCTGATAATTTTGTTCTGAAACTACGCCATGTTGTTGCTGCTCATGGTGCATACGTGGAAAATATAGTATTTTAATATTTCCAGACTGCAGCGCCATCTATTGTCGAACTTTGTAACTAATTTCGAAAGTCTGTCTGACTGAAAATGTACTGTTGTCCCAAGCACATTGTAGCAAACGGCGTATTTCTATCGCTGAGCGTTTAGTTTTTATTTATTTTTCAAATAGGCCGATCATTTCTGGGACACCCTGTACATGTTCCGGCTATTCACAATGGAATCTTAAATATACTTTCTAAATAATGCTAATTTCTAAAAATTGAACGTATCTGTAAGTATTTCCAATTTATTAATTTCCTAAAGAAGACAGTGCTTCCGTAACCATTGCCTGGATTCCTATGCAAAGGGACATTAACAACTATTGGAGGGGATATAGAACAAATTATGTATGAATTTATCAATATAATTACAGACAGTGACAAAAAACTACTAAAAGGTTAGGTATTCCACAATGGCTAGGTATTCTACTTTTTTATTTATCTACGTACAAAATGTTGTGGGAAACTTATTTTAAATATCTTTTGCTTCAACTTATTTATGCATTCAACAGACAATTAAATATATTCACATAGTACTTTTAAATGTACAAGTCAGAAAAAAAAACTAATCATGCTGCTAAAATATCAAAAATTAACCGTCCAGTTTAAACTATATAAACTGCATTCAGCATAACATTATTTTTTTTTATAAATTCGAAATGAAACTTCTTAGGACGATGTATGGAAAATAAGGTTACTAATGAAAAATGTGGTAAAAGTACTAATATATTATATTTTATCATATTTAACATATGTAGCGATTCAAATGCTACTAGCCTAGTGATGTCAGGCACGCAAACAACATAGCCTCCAACAAAACATGTATTCGTATTCAAAATGGCGGCCGTCACATGCAGGCTGATCAGATCATTCACTATTAACACATAATTTGATTTCGGATTCCAATATCGCATTACAGGATTTCAATGTTTAAAACTTTTCATAAAGAATCGTTCACACAAAAGGGTAATTCAGCGTCAATTTTGCTTTTAAATAAAAGTTGCTTTAAAATTTAGACTCAGACATTAATGCAGGTGTCGATTTACTCGGTAAGATACAGTATAAAATTAAATAAAATAAGAATACATTTACACTGCCTACTTGATTATTTAAAGAAAAATGGTTGTAGTATGAAACGTAAATTGTATATTAAAATAGAATAATGAACTAAAATAAAATATAAATATAATAAAAATATAAATATAATAAAAATATAAATATAATAACTATAATATAAAATAAAAATATACATTTACATTTGGTACTTACTTGAACATAAAGAGGAAAATAGTATTATATTCCCAAATATTAGAATGTATCCTAAAAATTATTAAGCTAAACACGTAAGTAAATTTTATATATTAAAATGTAGAAATGGACAAATTCATGTTTTAAGATACATATATTAATAATTTAAAATGTATTTATAAAAATAATAATTTAATAATTTATTTACATATGTTACACATATAAAATGTCAGAAAGTTGGTCTTGTATGCAAATAATTTAAGTGTGAAAACATCTTTAAAAAGTTATGTGGGTATGTAATAGAGCACCGATTTGTTTATTTTAAAAAAACAGACATTTTTAAGTTACATCTGATGGTTGCTTTTTTTAATATGTATAATATAATAGCATATCAGTATATATATATATATATATATATATATATATATATATATATATATATATATATAGATAGATATATATATATATATATAACATATATATAATATATATATATATCTATATATATAACATATATATAATATATATATATATCTATATATATAACATATATATAATATATATATATATCTATATATATAACATATATATAATATATATATATATCTATATATATAACATATATATAATATATATATATATATATATATATATATATATATATATATTTATATATAACCTCAAAAACGTTTTCTTTAAATGTACTTTCTCTACGACAAGTCAAATTTGAATTTTTAACCTTGACTGAATGTATGTAAAAAAGTAAAACACAATGGCTTGTAAAGTAATTGATGTATATAGCTTTAATGAACTTGCATCTGAGAATAATTTTATGGGATTATTAATGTTTTCAGAGTTTTGGAGAAAATAAAGGATATTTTCTTTACTATCCTGTGACAAATTTCAGATTTTATTTTCAAAATGCAAAAAAGGAATAACTTTAAGAAATAAAGAAATTCATAATCTGCAACGAAAATCATACATTAATCACATCTAATTTAATTTTCCCTGCAATACATGGTAATGTATAGGGAAAGTATTGGAATCATGTCGAAAATTGCAACTCTAGAATACGGAAATACTATTTTTAGCGTGACGTCTGTGGGTGTGTCTGTCTGTCTGTGCAATGTATGTATCCACTCTAACTCCAAAACTAATGGACCACATTTCAAGAAATTTGGTATGTAAGTTACTTGGGCGTGACTCTGGTGCTGATTAGTTTTGGGTACGATTTGGGATAAAAGAACTTGCTTTTTTTGCGAAATGTTCCGCAAAAATTGGCTGTATCCACTCTAGCTAAAATACTAATTGACCAAATTTCAAAAAATTTGGTATACAAGTTACTTGTAGGATACTCTGGTGCTGATTAGATTTTTGTTTGGTTCAGGATAGAACAACCTGCCTGTTTTTAAAAGGCCCGCAAAAATTCCACATATCCGCCCTAGCTAAGATACTAATTGACAAACTTTAACAAAATTTGGTAGATAAGTTACTTGTGGGATACTCAGGTGCTGATTAGATTTTGTTACGATTCGTAAATGAACAACCTGCTTTTTTTACGAAATGAACAGCAAAAATCGCCAAAATCTAAAAAAAAAGGCTACGTATGCTCAAATGTATCAATTACATTCTTATTTTATACGCAATTTTTGACGAGGAAAGGAATATAACACACTCCATTATACTTTAGGACAAACCGTTCTCAAGATATTTGAGATTTTTTGCATTTTAGTTACGCCGATTTCGGAAAAATGTCCAATTACCAAATAAAAACAAAAGTTAAATTAAAAATGCAAATTTTGTGTTATTTGGTGCAATTAAACTCAACCTAAGGAATTATTAAAGAAATAAAGAAAATATGAATTTGAGTCTGCAGGAAAAGTCATGTGCTGCCCACATCAGATTTTTTTTCATTGTTATAACAAAATTATATTATTTACTGATACATATATATACTTAAATCATATGTGAATTACTTTGGAAGATGCAGTATCTTTCCATTAGAATAAAAAAATTACGTGGAGACGGATCAGTAACTGCTTTTATAACATATCTGTCGACTTCAACTCTGAAGACTACAATACCATCTTATGATATCTTCTCCTTATCCTCCAAGAATTTAGATTGCCTCAAATATTTATCACAACCACAACTAGAGTGATATCCAGGCAACATATTTATGGCTGATTTTTTTTTCACATTTATAATCATCTCCATGAACATCGATTATACTAAATGTGTAACCAAAATAATGTATCTCATTTTCGGAACTTCGTTTGACCATATTGAAACTTATCCATCCTGGTGACTCTCTTTTCTTCTTTCCGTTAGGGTACAATTGGAGAAACCAGGGTTACAGATTCAAACGCAAAATCTGGACTCTCGTAAATTACATCAGCATCTTCTTGATGGTCGAAGAAATCACAGATTTTCCATTCAAATTCGTGCTCTAAATTTTTGCCGATTGTTCCAATCTTCATAATTAGGTAAAAATGGAATGCGCAGTTCTGAAATAATTTATAAATGTGTACAACCGCCACAAACACTTTTTGGATCTTGCTCTAAGTCAAAATATCTTAGTTATTCAACCTGAAACGAAGAAACTTAAATGTCATTACAAAAGATAATTCGATAAATAATTCATGTACATTTAACAGGAAAATACCAATTTAAATGTTTTTCTTCCAATTTAACCGGATATCATTGTCAAACATTTACTGGATAAATCCATTTCAAGCGGTTCGCAAAGAATTTAATTGTTCTTTCCATATTTTATCTACAGATATCAACCAGGTTTGTGTCATGGCGCATGGCATTTTCATCAATATCAGACCTTTACTCAAACAATTCCATGACGATTTCCTTAATTTCTAAAACCAAGGTTAAAAAGGATTGACTTAAGCAGAGTCCAGGTGAAATATTTGACTACGCAAATTCCTTAAAATATGACTTGTATTTGTTGAAAAGAAACTTAGGAGGGTATACTTTTTTTCAGAACAGAAAAAATTTGTCAAATCTGGTTTTATTTTCTAAAATGCCGATGTACTAGTACTTTTATTCCTATTCAGTGAGAAACCTGAGGTTTGTCGCATTATGTTTTATGGATACTTAAAAATAAGCATATTTTCTCTATAGTCACATATCTCTGGTAAAGGGCATGATTCAAATCTAAAATCTGTACACTGTAAAAATATATATGATAAACTACAATACCAATTTTGAGTTTGAGTCTCAATCAGTAACAGAGTTACATCGGCCACAGAATTGGAAAGAGTGATTTCATATTATTCCAAACATCTAACATTACGTAGTTGAAGTCGTTTTGGCATGATGCTAAAAATTGATATGTATATTTTAAATCCAGTTCACAATCAATAAAGTATTTATAACTATCAGCTAGTTGGAGAACCATGGAAACTTACTTAATTAGAGAATAAGAGAAAATGGTAGACTGGAGGTGGGGGATGTTGAAATGATGAAACTGTAATACACACTAAGTTACAAAAAAGATTGAACCCATAAGAAATTTAGTTACAGACGTAAAACTCGGAATGTTTGTGTCTTTTGAGGAGATATGCAAATAATTAGCAAATACTTGCTGAAATGTCATCTTCTTGTTACCATTTCTTAATAAAAAGTTTTTTTCCTATATTCGAAGCATTTGTATATTTCCTCAAACGAGACACATACCGAGTCTGACGACTTCAGCTCAATTCCTCATGGGTGCATATATGTTTTGCAACAGAATGTACTTACTTGATTGTTAGCTAGAGTTTTTACAAAATATGCCTATCCTGGCATCGGGCCGAAAAGAATGCAGCTGGCTTCTGCTGTTCTCATCCTGATACGGAAGTGTAGTTATCTTTTAGTTTTGCTCCCAATGCATAATTCTTTTAGAAAGGAGGAAATGGTGTCTTTTGCATTCAAAGGAGAAAACCAAAATTTGGTGAATTTCTACATCTTCATAGTTAGGAATAAATTGGAATAGTATTTTCTAAACAACACACAACTTGATTTGTATTAAAACCCAACGAACCTGAAATGAGCAGATACAAAAATCATCATCGATTAAATTCGCTATCTAACTGATGTCTATTTAACTAAAAATACAAAATATCTCGCCTTCTAGTCATCATTTTTAACATGAATTGTCGATTAAAAGGATCTACTTTGTATAAATATGTTGCATTTTTACATGTTTTTGCACAGAAATACTTTTATTGGTAATTAACTCCTTCAATTTTGTGTACAAATCGACCCCAAGAACAAAATTCCTAAATATTACAAGTACTGTAAAGATCCATTGCATGTTAAAAAAAAATTACTTTCTGTACGAAAGGACAGATTTCGGTATTCAAGGACAACACAAATTATAGTTCCTTTTATATTTGGTCGCTCCAAAAATCAACAGGTTTATAGCTGTTATGGATTAAATAAAGCACATTTCAAGGAACTTTCCTACATGTAATAGGTCCAGATTTTTATTTTGAGACTTGTAAAATGCACTGATATATTTCTAATAACATCACTAAGAAATTGAGTAATTGCATAAAGACTAGTAATAGCAACAAATACTCGAAAGCTTCAGTGCATAATACCAAGCATATATTAAATTCAAATAACGCATGTTGCTAGGAAACTCTTAAATTGTAACTCAATTTGTAAATAACTGACTATTTAACTTCCCCTCTCTGATGTGGGAGTCCTAGGTATGAGCTGCGTCAGTTTTTGTTCGTCTCTGTCCTTAATTAAATTCGTCTCTGTCATTATACGTACTTGTGAGAAGCCTGGACATTTCGTATAATCTTAGTGACAGATATACACGTGGGCACTCATGGTTGATTCTAGAATACGAGGCACCCACCCCCATGCAAAAGCCGAAACGAACTATCTCTGTGTTAAAGCGAAGTACGGGCGCGTTAAACATGTGTGTCTGTGAGTCCTTGCGAGAGGTTGATGGTAGGGAAGGAGGGTACCGGCCCTGTGGATCCCACTAGGTTTCAGTCTAAATTGAGTGGCACGTCAGGCGTCCAAACGGTTACCTTACACCTTCTGGAAGGTCAGACAGTCTGGATCGAAGAAGAAGAAGAAGAAAGACTTTTCCTCCCCCTCAAAAGGCAATAAATTATAAAACATCATAAGACATCACTTTTTACTGCAAATGGTTATACATGAACAAAATTATTAAATTATTTCAATCCGTGCTTTAATGTATGCAAATGATTGAAATGGAAGTTGACTTTTGACATTTTTAACAGAAGAGTAAAACAGTAATCATTCCGTGGAATAAGAATTTAAGCATCGGCACATTTACAATATCATGCAAAAGGCAATAAGCTTTATATAAAGATTCGCTAGCAAAAGGTCAACAATTAATTGAAGGCAAACTATTTTCTTAATGAGTTGTTTTAAAATTACTTAATATTTATTAAGCAAAATTACTTAATATTTATAAAGCAAAGTGTTCTTAAATTAAATTGTTAAAAATAATTTTATTTTTAGCAAACTTGTACCTTATTTTTTTAATCAAATAAAAATATCTTGATGTTAATTTTGGTGTGAGTTTTGGTGTGAATTCTAATTTCACCAAAAATTGCTGTTTTGCTATTTATGTTTAGACACTGAATCTATCACTAAGAACGAATTTGATTATCATTTCCGAGGTTGTGAATTGTCGCGGAGTGGTCTGATTTCATTTCGCCGAATGTAGATCATGTTTACCTGAAGAATTCCATTAGTGAGATTTTCAAATTATTTTTATAAAGGCGCTGCAATGCGTTTATTCGACTGAACATCTATTCATCTCAGTAGAACCATTATTTTAAAAATTATTCGAGTGTTTTTTTGTACTAAGCATCTTAATATATATAAGGCGAAAAGTTTCAGAATTAATAATATAAATACTTTGATATAGCTGTCTATCTATCTCTGGATAACGCTGCTACAAAATGTTGCCAAACGTGTTTTAATCACGGATAAACATTTAAATTTTTATGATATAGCCATGGAGCTTCACGTTGGGTATGAAATCATATACTGAAAGTGGGGCCATGATGTGGGTGACCTATTTCTTAAGTAATGCAGTGCCTATACTTCTTACAGAGGAAAATTATGATGTAACCATAGAGTTTTGCATAGCGTATGACATCAGATACTGGAAGTGAGGCCATGATATGGGCAGCCCGTCCCCTACATAATGCAATGACTATACTTCTTTCACAGCGAAATTATGATATAACCATGAAGCTTTACGTAGCATATGGCTTCAGGTACTAAAAGTGAGACTCTTATGTTATTTTATTTCTTATCATTTGATATATTTTTTATTTGATATACCACACAACTCAAAGTGTCACGCTCATTTCGTTTACTTGTTTAACTAAGGCTTAACTGTATCCCGCATTCCGCGCCCTCTTATTAAAGGTACGTGGGATACAGTTAAAACTTGGTTTAACATTCAGAATAGTTCAAGCTTCTTCCGACAAATGTAGGAAATATTATTCTTCCGTAGTTCTAGTTTATTACTTTTAGGACAGAATGCCCGCGGGTCTGATTAGACAAAAATGTCGCCATATCAATAAAAATGTCGCCAAATTGCTAAAAATAACTCTAAAACAATAAAACGGATGACAAATTGATGAAAATTCAATATGTTGGAAATAATACAAGAATCTACTATAAGAATAATCTATTTCTCTGGCCGTAACACTGCGCAAAATTCTGGCGAAATTTTTTTTACCGCATATTGCCAACTTGGTGAGTTTTTTAATGTTGCTAAATCGACGAAAATGTCAATACGTTGATAAAACTGACAATAAATTAATGGAAATGATGACTAATTTATGAAAATTCAATATCTTGGAAATAATATAGTGAACGAGCCATAAAAATAACCCATAAAAATAACCCATTTCTCCGTCAGTACATAATGCTTGGAGAAATATTTGGCCGAATGTCGCAAACTTAGCGACTTCTTAAATATTGCCAGATTGATAAAAATATCACCAAACTTATAAAAATGATGCTAAATAGGAGACCATGCTTTACAATTTTTTAATTCCGTCATATGACGGGCATACCTTCTAGTGATGTATAAACAAGTGAGAGATTACAATATGTTTTTTAAAAGCCTCTAAGAAAAAGGAATACGTAATAACAGTAAAATGTATTTATTTCACAGTGTTTTGTGAGAAATACAAAGCTTAGGAACTTTTCCTATCATTGGATTTTTTTTCTTTCTCGAGTAAAATTGATTTTATGGCTGCGTATGCAACCCACCAATTTTCAGTTTCGAATTTCTTCCACTTATCTGTTGCTAAAATCTTAAATCTGTTTTTCTTCAGGAAATCTTTTGCAAACTTCTCCAATCGCATTTCACTATATGTATCAGCAATATACAGTGCTTCGCACACAGTGTCCATAGACAAGAAACTTTCTAAGAAATTAGCACACTCCTGTTTGAGATCATTCAGATCGTATTTATCAGCTAATATATAAAGTTCAGTGACATTTTCGGAAGATAATTCCTCTATTTCTCCGCAATATAAATACAAAAGGAATTCTCTGAAATCTTTAGGTTCAGAATCCGTTATCTCCACCACTCCGCTTCGATTCTCTTTTACATCGTGCTTGAACATCGCTGCAAAGGCAGGACATCGGGCTTCAAGTATTGTTCTATGTGCTCCGAACTCTTGGTCCTTGACTCTTATGGTGATGTCGCAATTCTTTTGTTTCAAAAATAAATTCTTCATATTGCAAATCATGTTTTCCCATAATCTAGTCTTTACACAATCTAAAAAAATATAAGAAATATTGCAATTAGACATTGTCTTTTCATATATACCTATATGAATCATAGCAATTCTACTAAGGATGAACATAACATATTACCGACGAAGTTATTTCCTTCAATTTTTCATTTACTTTTCCTTTTTAACCTAGTTCGTCCCGGTACACCCGAAGGTATACGATATATCGACAGGGACAATACTATTCAATTTAGACTGTAACCCAGCTGGGCGATACAGAGATTGCACCCTCGTTCTATTGCAACCAAACCTCTGGTACCTAGGCCGATTTAACGTATTTCTGTTCTCCGCATAGACACGAGGATAGTTTGGACAGCTCTACAAACCGAACTCATGCCCCCGCCATAACCACTGGGCTATCCCTTCCATATTTTTCCTTTACTAATTTCTATTGTTGTCCAAAATGCTTGAATTTTAATGAATTTCTAAAATAAAAAATATGACGTGGGCAGTACATTTTTCCTACAGACTTGCATTCATTTTCTCTTTATATTTTAACGATTCATTAACCTGAGTTTAATTGGGCAGAATAACACTGAATGTGCAATTTTAATTGAATTTTGGTTTTTATTTGGTAATTGGGCAATTTTACAAAGGCGGCCTAACAAAAATGCGAAAACACTAAAATATCTCGAGAACGGTTATTCCTAGAGTAATGGGGTTATTCAATTCTTTTCCTCGTCAAAAACTACATATAAAACATGAATTTAATTTATACATTTGAGCATACTTAATCTTTCATTTTAGATTTTTGCGGGCCATTTCCTAAAAAAAAGGCAGGATCTTCTTTTTTGAATCGTATCAGATCTAGTAAACATCAGCATCACATACAAGTGATTTATCTACAGAAATTTATAAAATGTGTTCTACTATTTCTTGAGTAAGAGTGGATACGTAAATTGTACAGACAGATAGACACGCAAACTAACACACACACAGACGTCAAGTTAAAAATAGTTTTTTCGTGTTTTAGAGGTCACAAAATCTGTAGATCCGTCTGAAACTCGAATTGCGATTCCTATATTTTCCCCCATACATTGCAATGTATTGCAGGGTACTCCAACCCAACAATGAAACGTTTTATATACGAAATTCTGTTTTTCGATTTTTCATCTACTTTTTTCTACTATAATTCAAAGTGTTTGATCTCCCAAAATGAAAAAAAAATTGAAGTGCAATAAAAATGACCCAGAATCGCATGTACTCACTAAAATACTAATTGACCAAATTTCACAAAATTTGTTTGATAAGTCACTTGTGGGATACCCTAGTGCTAATTAAATTTTTGTACGATTCGGATAAAAGAACCTGCCTTTTCAACAAAATGGCTCGCAAAAATCGCCAAAATCTAAAGTAAAAGACTGCATATGCTCAAATGTATAAACTATGCTTGTTTTATACGTAATTGTTGATGATGAAAAAAAGTAGTCCAATCCCGTCGCATTAAGACTAACTATTTTCGAGATGATTCAGTTTTATTCGCATTTTTGCTCCGTCGCTTTTGAAGATACGTCCAGTTACTGAAGGTAAACAAAAATTGAACTGGAAGTGGAAATTCATTGTAATTTCAAATAAGTATGCGCAATATTTTGTGCAATAAATTTCACTTTAATGAATTATTGAAGATATAAAGAGAAAATGAATTTAAGTTGGTAGGGAAAATCATGTGAAAGGCAGCACATGACTTTCAATACAAACTTTAATTCATTTTCTCTTTATATATTTAGTAATTCATTAAACTAAAATATATTGCACAAAATATTGCGCTTACTATTTGACAGTCCACTGAATTTGCGCTTCCAATTCAATTTTAGTTTACTTTTAGTAACTGGGCGTATTTTCAAAGGCGGTGGAACAAAAATGCGTAAAAAGACTAAAGTATCTCGAAAATAGTTAGCCTTAATGCGACGGGATTGGACTTCTTTTTTTCATCATCAACAATTACGTATAAAACAAGCATAGTTTATACATTTGAGCATATGCAGTCTTTTATTTTAGATTTTGGCGATTTTTGCGAGCAATTTTGTGAAAAAGGTAGACTCTTTCTATCGGAATTGTACAAAAATGTAATTACCACTAGGGTAAACGACAAGTGACATATCAAACACACTTTGTGAAATTTGGTCAATTAGTATTTTAGTGAATACATTCGATTTTTGCGATTCATTTCGCAATTAAAGGCATATGTTCTTATTTCAAATAGTTCAGAAAAAGAATAGTAATAATAAGGGAGTTAACATGAATAATATTACATTCCGTAGTTAAAACAGTTAACCTGTTAACGAGCTGCCTATGTTTCCCTGTTCCCTCCCAAAACTTGGAAATTTATTCGAAATTTTATAAATTTTTTACATAGCAGCATAGAACAAAATTTGACATAATCATACTTTAAAGAGTTTATTTGGTGCTAAATGATCACGAGACTTAATAGATTCAAACATTGTTGGGAAAATAGTCGCGATATAATTTTTTCTTTCATGACGTCATTAGTCCTCTCTATCTTTGAAATTTTATATATTTTTTACATGGCAGCATAGGACAAAATTTGACATAATTATGCTTTAAAGAGTTTATTTATAGCTCAATGATCGCGAAACGTAGTAGTTTCAATAATTGCTGTGAAAAATAGCCGCGATAGAATTTTTTATGTCTGTGACTTTATTATCCCCCCTTGGCGAGCAAGTTATTACTCAGGGGTATATTAGCATCAATCATAATATTTTTTCAAGCCCTTTAAAGTGAAGGGTAACACGCTATAGTTCTAATCATTTGGAACAACAATGCCGATTTAAAAAAAAAATTCTGTTGTAAAATTTGAAAAACAAAAAAATGAATTCTGGTATGAGACAGTCGATTGAGCCACGCTGTAGTTAAGTGTTAGAGTTATAAGAAAATTATATTAATTACTGATACATCACAATCACTAAAACCTGCATGAAAGACTATGGAAGTTGCAGCTATATCATTTAACTGAAAGTACTTACCTTTAGACGCTGTCTTGTCCTTTGCTATTTTAACGGAACCTTTGATTGTAATCCTGCATGTCAAAACACCCTTTGGTACAATCCTATTTTTTTCCTTCAGGAGATTGGATATCTCCAAATATTTAGACCAACCCCACTGTGGGCTTTCTTCAACAAATTCTTTTTTGATTGGATTCTTTCTGCATGTATATTCACCTCCATTTACATCGAGTGTGCTACATTCGAATTTCAACATATGTTTCACATACTTGGAACTTCGTTTGACCATAAAAAGACTTATCCATCCTGATAGCTCGCCTTTATTCTTGCCGTTAGGATACAATTGGAAATACCAAGTTCCGGATTCAAACTCAAAATCTGGACTCTCACAAATTACATCAACATCGTTTAGATGGCCTAAGAAATTGTGTATTTTCCATTCAAAGGAGCAACTTAAGATATCCCCGATTGTTCCAATCTTCATAATTACTTAAAAATAGAATAAGCAGATCTTCAACTATATTCAAATATGTGAGATCTGCAGTTAAAGTTTTTGGATCCTGCCTTGCGTGAAAGTGCTTCAGTTATTCCACCTAAAGCAAATAAAAATGTATTATTACCGAGATAATTTGATAATTGATTGATGCACATTTAATATAAAAAGCAACAACTGTAAATATTTCTCAAACCAATCGGTAATCAATATGCAACTTGAATTAGATTCAATCCATCTGAAGTAGGCTGACATTAATTTAATAGATTTTTCATGTTTTATTTAGCGATGCCCACTACATTTGTATCATGGTGCATGGTCTTTTTTTAGCAACATCTTCTAGAGAGTCGAAACAATCACGAATGTTACATTCAAACATGCAACTTGAATTTTTACCGATCGTTTCAATTTTCATAATTAAGAACGGCACGATGGAATAAATAGCTCTTTTGTCCGATTTTACGATGAGAAATACAACAATATACAAATTCGTAAAATTTTCAGAAACACTTTTAATCCTTCTTTACTCTTCGTCAAAATACCTCTATTATTCAATCTGACGCGAACAAACACAAATATAATTACCGGGAAAATTGGATGGATCATTGATGCGCATTGAAAAAGATAAAAAGAAATTTTTTTTTTTTTGCATTGAATCCAACCGGCAGTGGCGGCCATTGGGGGCGCCGCGAGACCGCGCGACACCATTGAGTAAACACCCCAAATTATTTTTTTAGTTATACAGATTTATTACAATTTCTATTGAAAAAAATCTGAATTTTTGGTTCAATTAAATGGAGAACTATTAAAACTAAGTTATGAAAATGCTACTAGATGGCAGCACTACACCTTTCTTCGGAGAACGTCGACTCACGAAAGCTGTATTGCACAGAATTTTCAACACATAGGGGAAAATATAGGGATATTTTTAAAGCCGCGTCCCTACTATCGACATTTTCTGAGTGAAAGAATGGTATAGGAGCAATATTAGAAATTTGGCGTGAAAAAAAACCAGACATTGCAGATTTACTAGTAGATTGTGTGGCTTGACTGAGCGCGCCCCAGCCCAAAAGAAACAGAAGAGTAGAAAAACATGAAGAGGGACTTCTCAAATTGGCTCAGTTTCGCTAATTTGGCTTCAATTTTCTACATTTAAGATTGTGTTTGTTCTCACTCTCGTCTTTGTTATAAATTTGGAAGTTTAAATAAACATTTGAACAAATGAGAGAATTAAGTGTACGTGTGTGGTGATGGGAAGGGGGGGGTGTATGATAATTTAGGGGTTTCTGGCCATCGTGAATAAAGTGTCTTGTTTAGGACACTCAGTTTGAGGGATAGTTTGTCCCACCCAGCTGTCTTAATTATTGAAGTTGTTTCGCATTTCGTCATTTCTGACGTAGTTTGTCTGTTGTTCTGTTCTTCCGGAAGGGATTTATTTCTATGCTCTAGTTGATCTGCTGGTGACGAATTTCAATATGTTTGACTTCAAAATAATTCTTTAAACGTCACGAGTTTCCAATTTTTGGCACATGGGACATATAGGCTATTTTTAGTGACACTTTCATAAATGTGTTGTTTCGGACATTTAGTTTGAGTTGACTTACCCAGCTGTCTTACTTTTTCAGCTATTTAACATTAAAAAATGCATAAAAATTAAAGAAATTCTAAGTATTTGTTAAAAAACTTGAAAATTAAATTTTCAACATGATCCTTTTATCTGACGTCGTTTTTCTGGAAATTTTGGCCCGACCGCTGGCGACTATATTGGTAGCCCCCAAATTGGCTCTAGACTTATAATATTGGCCTTAGGCTTATATTTAAATTGAAGTAGCCCCCAAATTTCTTATCTTGCCTTCTAATTCAGCGAGTTTGATTCTAATCATGGTTCTAGTCTCTGCACCATCTGTACGTGTCACCTAAATATATATTTTGTGCCAAGCCCCTGGACGTAACTTTTAGCTTAGCTCCCTCAATTTTGCATCTCGTTTCCTAACTGAGAGATATTGGTTCTGCTAGTGGCTATAGCCTCTGCACCATTTGTACATGTCACCTGGATATGCATCTTTGTGAGAAATCCCTGAGATTAACTTTTACTTCAGTTAAGCCCCCCCCTCCAATTTCCCACCTCACCTCTTAATTGAGCGATTTTGATTTTATTGATGGCTATAGTGTCTGCACCATTAGCACATGTCACCTGGATCTGCATCTTTATAGTGAAAATCTTTGAGCGTAACTTTTACTTCAAATAGCCCCCCCCCCCCACACACACTTATCCATCTCGACTCCTAATAAAGCGATTTTGATTCAGATGGTGGCTGTAGTCTCTGATCCACATGTACATATTAACTTGATATACATATTTGATGGATATAATATACATACGTTTTTTGCGTCAACCCCTGGGCTTAACTTTTAGTTTAACTAGTCCCCATAATTTTACATTTCAATTTCTAATTGAGCGATTTTGATTCTGCTGGTGACTATATAGTCTGAGCAACATTTGTACATTTCAATTGGATACACATATTTTTGTGTCAACCCCTAGGTATAACTTTTAGTTTAACTAGTCCCCAGAATTGTACATATCTGCTTCTAATTGAGCGATTTTGGTTCGGCTTGTCGCTGTAGTGAGTTTCTCTACCATTTGTACATGCCACCTGGATATGCAACTTTAATATGGCAAATCTCCGAGCGTAACTCTTACTTTGGTTACCCCCCCCCCCCTCAATTTTCTATCTCGCCTCCTAATCCACCGATTTTGATTTTACGGGTGGCTATAGTGTCTGAACCATCAGTACGTATCGCCAGAATATGCATATTTTTTAGTCAACTCCCTGGGCATAACTTTAAGTTTAACTAGCCCCTACAATTTTACTTAAATTAGGACTATGTAATGTTTTTCACTAGGAAAGATACGTTCCATGTGTCCAGACTTTTTATGAACGAGCGAGCAGGTGGGAGGTACGTTATTTTACTTAATACATCCGTCGTTTATATTTTTAATACTCCCGTTGCTATGCCCAAAATACGTATATGTATATACATATGCTTTATATATACATATATATACATATATATATAATATATATATAAATAATATATATATATATATGTATATATATATATTACTAACATATATATAGGCATAAATACATAGATGAGCGCCCCCCTCTACATGTCGCTCACGAGCCGCCACTGCCAACCGGTGATTATTGTTTAATTTGTTTTCATATAAACCTATTTCAAATGGTTAAATTCAATTTAAGTGATATTTCATATTTTATTTCTAGACATCGATGATAGTTGTGTCATGGCTCACATTGTTCTTAGCGATTATAAGACATTTGTGTAAGCAATCATATCTCGGTGTTCTTCAGTTTTAAAATCCCGTTTCAAAACCCTTGGCTTAAGCAGGCCCCTAGCAAAACGTTTAACTACTCAAATTCCTATCAAAATTCTTGTAATTGTTAAAGACTGAATTTTGACGCCATAATTTATGGAGGAAAGTTTATATAGTTTTGTTTTTCAAAAATACAGATGCACTATTGCTTATTATTCATCCAGTAGGAAGGAAACGATTTTTACTGAACTGAATATTTTTTATTAATACATACCATGATATTTCTATCCTTTATGTAAATATCTATAATTATATTTCGCACTTGCTACATCAAGATCATGTCCTTCCATTCTCCCAGTCTCAGTAAGTATACTTCTTCTTCGCCCCAGACCGTCCGACCTACCAAAAGGTGCAAGCTCAGTAAGTATGCTTGGCTGTTCTACCAATTGTAGACTATAATTAGTTAATTAATTGTAAATTTGTTTTTGTTTTAAAAGGTTAGTATTTTACATTAAGCCAAAAGGAATACAACTGGTTTTTGTTGTTCTTGTTCTAATAAGGAAGTATCGTTTTTTTCGCGTTTTGTGCCAGGTAAAAATTCGTTACTGATTGAGTCTCATAATTCTTATTGCAAATTATCTTCACATAGAATTTTTCTGTGCGCAAGTTTCATATTTACATCAGATCCCTCACCAGAGATATTTGATTTTAATATAGTTGAAAAAAATGTGTTTATTTTGAGTCGTCCACAGAAGAAATTCGCGACAAATCTAAGATTTCATACTTCAGATATGAATTATTAGTATATGCGTACTTGTTAAAAAAATTTTGGAACTAAAATTTTTACACCTCCTATAAAAATTATGCCTTTAAATCATTTTCTAGCAAATTTCTGTCTTTAATATTATTCATAAGGAAACGTCATGTACGATAAAATTTTTAGAATATTTACATGATTTTCTCTGTATAATGCAATGAATTTACTTTTTTCACAGAAAATAAACAATATATAAGATATTTTTAAGGTACTACGTTTTTAATGCTGAATTGTACATTTATCGCTTTTCTGGATGACAATGTGTATATCTACTACAATGGGATTGTCTTCCTCTATTTCGAAGTGCCCAATTAACTTATATTTCAATCTACTCCAAATTGACAATTATCAATAATGATAGCAATAAAGTCATTTTTATAAATCTGGGGCGAAATATTTCCAAGTTGGCGATATTTCTCTAAATTAGTCACCAAGTTTACCAAATTGATCGGCAATTGTCACAGGCAAAAGGAGAGCAGAACTTGTCATAGAAAGCAGAACATATATAAATGACAGGTTTAGAACTGTTAGGCTTCAAATCACAAAACTATTAAATGAAGTATATTTTTTCGTAATGACTAAAGTATTGTTGAAATCGCAAAAATGGCATTAAGTTAACGAAAATAACGCCAAATTAGGGAATTTATTATTAAATATTTTGATATATGGACAGCATTGCATATTGGAGGTACTATCAATATCGATAATTGTCCATTTAAAGTTGTACAAAATATAAGTCAATTGGGTATTTCAAAATAGTTTTACAGACTGTGGTCCAGAAAAGAGCAATTGCACATTTCAACATTAAAAACATTATGCCCTAGTTGTTATATATTATTTTTTCACTGTGAAAGGAATAAATATTTGCATTATATAGGAAAATCATGTATTGCCCACATCAGATATTTAGTAGATATTTTGTCCACAACATTCTACCCTCAGTACGTACCGCATATGATAGATACTAGCGTGAAGAGTACCAAATAAAAGATTTAGTACACTTATGTTTTATATGAGTTTACGTCTACGAGAACATTGAGGTGCTGAGGTAATGCTGTTAATATAGCATATAATGATGGATGTTTCAACACGGTTGTATCGGTGTTCGAATACATTACTTTATGATATGTATATATTTGTAGTTATACAGTTGTATGCTGTACTTACTCAACAGCTTTCCTCAGCTTCGGTAGCTTTGCTGGAGTTGAGGAAAGTTGTTCTACGAAACATATAATAGCTTTTATACGTTTCGTAGTACAAGTTTCCTCAGCTCCAGACAAAATTGTCGAAAAAAATCATGTTGGCAAAACTGCTTGAAGACTGCAATTGTTTAACATTGTCGGTTTCATTGGCAGTTTCTTGCAATTTCTTATCATCAGTACGTATCAGCATATGGCAGATATTTTCACGAAGAGCACCAATTAAAGGAACAGTATACAATTAAAGGTTCAGTACACTTTATGATGTACAATTGCACATCCACAAGACCCTTGAGGTGCTGCCGATGAACAATTAATGTTGGGCTTTTCAACAAGTTTGGATCGATGTTCAAATATATAACCTTATGACATATATATATTTACATTTGTGGTTATACAGTTGTATACGATACTTACTGTTATGGATGCAAAAGCTTTTTATATATCAACCGTCCTCAGTTCGAGACATAGCTGTCGGAAAAAATCATGTTGTCAAAACTGTTTGAAGATAACAATTGTTTCACTTTAGCGTTTTTACTGGCAGATTCCTGCAATTTCTTTATTTCAGGACCATAAAATATGTCAATTGTACTGATATTTTTCTAATAACATCGATAAAAAATTGCAGTAAGTGCATAAAGACAAGTAGTAGCAGCAAAAGTCACTAGCATGAGTACATTATACTATGGATATCTTAAATCCTATGGATATCTTTACTCCTGTTGTTAAATAACTTGTAAATTGTAATACAAACAGTAAATAACTGACTATTTGACTGACCCTCTCTGTTGTAATAGTCCTAGGTGGAAGGTGGGTTTGCTTCTGTAATTTTTTTTCAAATCCTCCCCTATCATATACGTACCTAATTTTAAAAGTTTTAAATTTCTTGTATTTGTTCTGAGAAATTTCAAAGATCTAATTACAGCTATTTCTTTCCCCAAACATTGTAAATACATTCTGTTATTTTAAAATATATTAAATTGCACTTTTAATTCCCTCTAAAGGCAATAAATTATAAAACATAATAAGACATGTCTTTTTGTTATAAATACTTATACATAAACACAACTATTAAATTATTTCAATATGCGCTTTAATGTATATAAGTGATTAACTATAAGTTAACTTTTGAGATTTTTGATAGAAGAGCAAAATAGCAATTATGTACATAAACAAAACTATTAAATTATTTCAATCTGTGCTTTAATATATGCGAATGATTAACTATAAGTTGTCTTTTGACATTTTTGACAGAAGAGCAAAATAGTAATCATTTGGCAAAATAAAAATATAAGCATCGGCGCATTTGCAATATCATGCAACAGGTAACAAACTTTATACAGGCTGGGTAGCAATTTGATAGCAAAATACTTTTTGTGAGTTTTTTAAAAATTGCTTCATATTTACTAAGCAAAATAGTGTTCATAAAATAAATTTTTCCAAATAATTTCATTTTCAAAATACTTGTACTTTATATTTTTAATTAAATAAAACCTTTTCGATGTAAATTCTGTTGGCATTAGGTTACTATTGATGTTGCAGACAAACCGCCACTTCCTTTGAATTCCAATTCCACCAAAATAATTGCTGTTTTGTCGTTTCTGTTAAAAATGCTAAAAATCAGACATGAGTTTAAACAGCCTTTCATGAATCGAAATTACTAAATGAGCATGTCCTATTGGATAAGACGATTGATGCAGAGCTTACCTTGTTTACTTCATGGACCAGACCTTGTTGACAATAAGAAAGACGTCACTAATAACGAATTGAGTTTGAATTTGATTATCGTGCTAAGGTCTGTGAATAGCGTGAGATGCTCGGATTTCTTTTTGCCGAATGTACATCATGTTTACCTAAAGAATTACATTTGTAAGATTTTCAAATTTTTTGATAAATGCGCTGTAATGGCTCAATTAGACTGACCATACAAAATAAATTCCGTGTCACTAGAACCATTCTTTCAGCAATTATTCGAGTGATTCTCATTTTATTTACATTAGGCAAGAAATTTCCAAATGGCGCATAAACAACTGAGAGATTACTATATATGCTTTTTTCAAAAGTGTCAACAATGAAAGAATACAGATTAACGGTGAAAAGTTATTTATTTCACAATGATGCATAGAAAATAATCATTGAATTACATTTTCTTCTCAGCAACGACTCATTTCATGCCTTTTCTTTATCGAAAAAAATCGATTTCAAGGTTTCGTATGCAAGCAGCGGATGTTCAATTTCGAATTTCTTCCACTTATCAGTTACTAAAACTGTAAACCTGTGTGTTTTCAGGAAATCTCTTGCGTGCTTCTTCATCTCTATTTTCCGATATATATCAGCAACATACAGATTTTGGCACACAGTCTCTTCGGATAAGAAATCTTCTAAGAATGTAACACACTCCTGTTTGAGATCATCCATACTGAATTTATCAGCTAATGCATACATTTCACCGACATTTTTGGAAGATAATTCCTCTATTTCTCTGTAATATAAAAATATAAGCATTTTTCTAAAATTTTCAGGCTTAAAGTACATAATCTTCATTACCACTCTATACTCCACTAAGGCCTGCTTAAATACCTGTGCAAAATCTGGACATAGGCTTTCAAGTATTAATCTTTGAGCTTTGTACTCTTGACCTTTGACTCGTATGGTGATGTAGCAATATTTCAAAATTATATTCTCCATGTTGTAAATCTTTACCCATAATCTAGTCGGTACA
Organism: Amaurobius ferox; assembly: GCA_951213105.1. Classification (NCBI taxonomy): domain Eukaryota; kingdom Metazoa; phylum Arthropoda; class Arachnida; order Araneae; family Amaurobiidae; genus Amaurobius; species Amaurobius ferox. Next base: position 49,810,365 of record OX578152.1, read on the forward strand.
AAATCTGAAAAATATACGAAAAATTGTAATTAGACATTGTCTTTCCATATATGCTTATATGAATATTTGGAATTCCACTACGGAAGAACATAACATACTATCGACGAATTTATGTCTCTCAATTTTGCATTTGGTTTTCTTTTCTAACCTAGACCATCCGACTTACCTGAAAATGTAAGAAATCTCCTTGGACACTGGGTAAGTGATATCCAATTTAGATTGGAACCTAGTGACGAGCCGAAGTGGTGGCCGAGCGGTCAAAGAGACAGGCGTTTCCTCATGATAACTCGGCTGCCAGATTGCGGGTTCAAGTCTCGCTTGCGGGTATTGATGTTGTGATGTCTTATTGGGGCAGAAGTCAGACTTATACCTTCGGGTGCCCTGGTTCTTTGACTAAAAAGAAGCAGTGCACACATTCGTCCTTAATAAATGTTAGGAACACAACCCCAACTAACCAACCAACCTAGTGAGTGTGACATAGAAGAACCCAGTTTGATAACACCCTCGTTCTTCTGCTGCGAATCTCCCGAATCTATACAGATTTAACGTATGCGCTCTCTGCGTAGAAACGGGGATAGTTTGTGCACTTCTTTAAATCAAACTCCTTTCCTCCTAGCCTAAATCTTCGTGCCGTACCAATTATGCTATTCCCTCCGCATTTTTTACTTGCTGATTTCTACTGTAATCCAGAATGTTTGATTTTTAATGACTTGGAGAAATTTGCCGGTGGATTTCAAAAGGGAATACAAGAAAGTGCGCTGCACAGGAACTCGGATTGCAAAGCAGTTTATGAAAAGAGGACAATAAGTTAAATATGGAATAAAATATGAGGTAGTAGAGGTGCCCGCACATTTTCTGTATTGAGAAAAAATGATCTTGTTGATACAGGGGTCGAATTCCAACTTCTAAATTTCATATACAATACAACAAGGTTCAAACAAAAATTGTGTTCATATGAACACAATGCTGTGATTTCAGATCGATTTGATAAAGCCTAATGACGAAATGATGACTTGTACTTTTGTATAAATGATACGGTAAACTTGCAGTTTTGAAAATGGGTGTTCAAGATCAGTTGTTTACGACTGCAACGTTTGTGTTAAATGTGGGATACTAAATGTTTGATTAGATCCTAATGAAATCAGCGAAAATTTATGCAAATGCTCATTATCTGAAAAGTATTTTCTAACGTCTCAAAGATAGACTATTAAAGCAAAAATATTGAAAGCGGTAGCTCCAAACTTATAATCAGTCATCACATAATATAATCAGAAATACAAAAGAAACACATATCATCTTCTGAGAACAGGGAACAACAAAGACATTATCACATTTCTTTGAAACACTTAGAAGGAAAAAATGCAAAGTCAGAATCTAAGATAGCAGAACAGGTGGAAGCAAAGAAATGATCCTATTTCTTTGAAACATTTAGAAATAAAAATGCAAGGTCAGAATCTAAGTTCGCAAAACAGGCGAAAACAATATCTACACTAGAAAGGGGTCCATATTCATCCTCTAAAGAAATTAATGAAAATAGTATTTCATTAAGATGGTCTTCTAGAACAGTAGTTGGCAACCTTTTTGCACTTTTGGGTTGTATTTGAAGTTGAGATTGATTGACAGGGCTACATGTATCAGAGAGCATGGGAAGGGGAGACAAAAATATTTATAGTAAAAAGAAAAATGTTTAACATTTTTTAATGATACATATTAACTACAAGGATAACAAAATATCATATTAACATTTGTGCTGAAATGGTAAACATTAAGTTCACTGTTAACTTTAGCACTGGTACGTATTACATATAATCTACATTGTACATAACCATGCATATAAACAAATATAGTTTTAACCAAAATGTATGTTATGAACGATATACTGAGAAAGAAGTGAATATAATTCCAAACATTTTGATATTCTATTACCATTGCATCTTCTTCTATAATAATAAAAGGCAATGTCTGTCTGCCTTATACACTACAGGCTCAGCGACTGCGCGTCGCAGAGCTACGAAATTTGGCAATCGGAGACCCGGGGGGGGGGGTGACACATGAAGACCGATTTTTTAAATTTGAATTATTATTTTTTTTGTTATTTAATGTTTTATGCGATTTCGACCGTTTTTTCTCATTCTTCCCTACCATCCAGACGTCGTAGAATGAAACAAATTACACGACTCGAAATAGCAGACAATTGTCAGTAAAAATATATCAATTTCAAATCTCAGGAACAAATTCTAATACTTTTTAAATATTTTGAAACAAAAGTCATTTTTGGCTCAAAAAAACGAACTTTCGTTTTTAAATCCTCGCGTCGGGAAAAATACCGACAATTTCGACTAATAATTTACATTTTAAAAAGCTCAAATATCAGGCAATTGCGAGTAAAAATATAGACATTGCGTCAGATACGTATAGCGAAATCGAATGGAACATTCGATATTTGTGCCTGCCAAATAATGAATGTACATCATTAAACTGAAACAAGCTATCCATTTTATTTGAATAAATTATTCATCCATTTTATTTGAATAAATTATTCATCCATTTTATTGGAACAAATTATTATTTTCGATATAAATTACTTTTCATTTTAAATTTCAATTTGCTTGAAATGTATTTAATTTTTTTTTAAAAAGTTATTTTTTCTTACAACTCAGCCCAAACCTTTCACTTTGTTGTATTAGCAGTCGGATTTTGATTGAAGCGGCTTATTCGTTTCAAGATGCTTTACTTTATTATTGTTCTTTAAAGAACATAAACTTCTCTTTCTCTTTTTATAACATTACGTATTAAGTGTAACGAACCAAAGAACATATTTAATAAGCATTACTAAAGCTCATAGCATCAAAAAATTTGTTTCAAAAGTTTATGAACAAGTAAAAAAAAAGTGGAAAATCAAATTCAAGTATGCAAATAAGGTAGTAATTTGTTAAGAGTTTTGCAGACGTTTGCCCACTATATATAAGACTGCTGAGTTTCACCTTTCACCATTCAGTGCAATGCCGAGTATGAAACAGTTTACAAAACACGAAGTGTGTGAAATTTGGAGATTAGAAGCTTATGGAAAGTGTGTTCTTGACATCACGAAATTATTAAATCGGTCAAAACGAGGCATTTATGCTGTGCTACAAAAAGAGCGCGATTATAAAGTAAAAGTTAGATCAGGCAGTCCAAAATATACCAATTCTTGAGATGACAGAAAACTTTGTCGTCTGGCATCAACTCAAGAACTGTCATTATCTGAAATACAAAGTGAATCAGGTTTAAAAGTATCTCGATTTACAGACGTTTACAAAGTAATTGCAACATAATACTCGCACGTATGAAATAAATTCTGAGTTTAACTGAAAAGCATAAATTAAGTCGTATGGAATGAGCTTCGGAACACATGAACTGGGTCTACCAATGGATAACTGCTATATTTAGTGATGAAAAGAAATGGAGTATAAATGGCCCCAATGGATGGGCATCATATTGGCATGACCCTGCGCAAAGAATCCAAGAGTGTTTTTCAGTAGAAAACAAAGTTATTCATTGATGGTGTGGGAAGCATCTTGCTTTAATGGTACGTTATCCTTAGCATTTCTTAACGGTAAGCAAAATCCGCTAAATTACCAACAAACGTTAAATGATCACATATTACCAGAAGCTGCGAATCTAGCAGGACCAAATTTATGTTTGCCACAGGATCATGTCCTATTCATGCGGCAAAGTCAATGAATGGGACAGTTACAGTGTAATAGCATTATGGTTATGGATTGGTTGGCCAAAAGTCCCGACTTGAATCCCATAGAAAACCTTTGGGGGATCCTATTCAGAAGAGTTTATGCGAATAGGCGACAGTTTTCGTCTTTGACCGAATTAAAGTGTGAAATTGAGAACTGTTGGTATAATTTAGACCCAGCAATTCTTCATTTTCTTATTCTATTAATGCCAGATTGTGTTTTTATATATAAGTTATAAAACGAAATGGACATCACATTCGTTAAGTGACTTCATTTTTTGTTACTTGTGCATAAACTTTTGAAACAAGTTTTTTTCTGCTTTTTCTGTGTTTACTTCGTTTATTGAAATCTGCAAATCAAACATACATGTTCCTGATCTTATATTGTTTATTAGTCGTTATTAAATATATAGCAATGAAATTGCATTTCTTATTTTCTTCTTCTGATATCTATAGCTTATACTAAAGTGTGTAAACTTTTGAGAAGCACCTTAAGTGTAACGGGTAATTAAATGGCTGACAAACTGGCTAAGGAATCCACTAATAAAAGTAATATTGACTACACCTTTCCAGTTACAACACAACAACTGAAGACCATGATAAAGCAAGAGATCTGCAGAAAATAGCAACAACGATTGGAAAATGTCACCAGTGGAATTCATTGTCCCAAAGGTGTAGCAGATACCCAAGTAACTGCCATCACATGCAGGCGTTCACTGGACATGGTGCATTTATGACTTGCCAAAGTAAATTTTCCCAAAACCAAATACATGCCATTGCAGAATCGCGATAAGAGATGTTGACAATTGTGTGTACAATTGCACACTTTGGACTGATGTTACAAAAGATTGCTTTCTAAAGATCTACAGAGAAATGGATATACTCAAGCTCACTGAAGACTCCACCGTGGCAGGTGAACTTTGCAAATTACTAGCGAAACCGTTAGGGCTTGAAATGAGCTCTTAAAATTCTTATCTTTCATTCTGCTTATATAAGTTTTTGCATGTCTTTTAAAATTTATTCATTATTTGCTGTGCTTGTATTTATTATTTGTTTTCACATGTTGGAAAGTTATCATTCAAGCGTTGTCTTGATAGTATTTGAACATGCTATGATGTAGCCTTTCTTGAATGTTTTATTCTGTATTTAAATATGTTTGGTTGTAAACCAACATGACCAGCTTATTTTCCCTCTACCATGTGGTGATGAATGTATTAAATTTTATTTTTCATAATAAAGGGGTTAGCTTTCCTTCAGAGGATGACACTCAAATTTGCAGTTTTGTGGTTGTTGAGCTTTGTTCTTGTGCTTCGTCCTTGCTTCCGGCGCTGTCGTGGTTGGATAGTTGTGGTGCCTGGGGGAGCTCCCGGACCCGAGACCCGGGGTAACTCGGTGGATAGTCCTTTTGCCACCGGCTTCGGAGACATATAGCGAGCGATCATTTTCTGTCACTCGACGAATTCTCTATCCGCATGCTTTCGGGGGATGAGGAGCTTTCAACTGACTTCCCCTTAGCGAAGTTATAGGGAATTTGCTAGGAATTCAAATTCTAAACGTTTTTCTATCTGGATCGTCTGTAAAACGCCAGCCGCAGGACTTCGTGGGAAAGCAGCCTGTTGACAAGCTTTTGTCATTTCTTCCCAATCTTTTGCTTCTCTTATAATACCCAAATACTTTTGCTTCTGCTATATACCCCAAAAATTCGTCCATATGCTTTTTGTGAGGAGATTTTACTTAATATACTGACTGAAAGCAAAAATCAGCATTGGCGACTAGCGACTATTTCTCCACAACCATCATTTTTTTTTCAAGTTTCTTCATAGTTTCATTTACGTCTCCGAATTTCCGATGAGCTTCCACTTTTGCTGCTCTCATGTTTTTTTCCCACCCTTTTTCTTATCTCTTATAGCTTTGATATCTTTATTCATTTTGGATTGTACAGATTTAATCTATTCTTTAATTTCCAGATGTGTAGCATCAATATTTTATTTAATACCTTCTTTCATCTCTTCTTTTCCGACACTCATATCTTCTTTCATTGCTCCTTATCCGGCTTTCATATCTTCTTTCAACGTTCCTTGTCCGGTTTTCCTTGCTTCCATCTCTTCCTTTATAGTTTCTTGTCCAGTTGTCTTAAAATCCATCAACTTACATAACTGTTTCTTCCCCGTTTTTCCAGTTGGAGGTCACAACTTCTTGTTAAATTTCACGCCACACCTCTTATTAAATATATATATATATATATATATATATATATATATATATATATATATATATATATATATATATATATATATATATATATATATATATATATATAGAAAGAAGAGGCAATTGCCTTCATATTGCCATAAAAGTTGGCGGAAGAGCAATTGTGAACTCATCTTATCCCGATAATAGTTAGCTACTAGGCCATGGCACAATCTAAGGACACCAGCATATGAATCGAATTGTCGTCATAAAATCAGACATAAGACAAGCATAAAGCCACAAGAAATCTATAGAAATTTGGATAAAACATGAAATTAACCCATAATAACCCTATATACAACAGACTATCTACATATATATATATATATATATATATATCCATCTCTCTCTGTCTCTCTTTATATTAACAAAAAAACGTTTTCTCTAAATGTGCTTTCTCTACAACAAATCACATTTGAATATTTAACCTTCTCTGAATGTATGTTAAAAAGTAAACCTCAACGGCTTGTAAAGAAATTCGGGTTTCTATAGTTTTAATAAACTTGTAGCTGAGGATAATTTTATGAGATTTTTAATGGTTTTCAGAGTTTTGAAGATCATAAAGGATATATGTTTTACCGCCTTATAACAAATTTCAGATTTTTATTTCAAAATGCAAAAAGAAATAATTTTTAGGAAATGAAAAGATTCATAGTCTGCAACGAATATCATGTATTAATCACATCTAATTTTTTCATTGATATAACAAAATTATATTATTTACTGATACATATATACTAAATCATATGTGAATTAGTTTGGAAGCTGCAGCAATATGCCATTAGATTAAAACTCTTACATGGACATAGTGGTTTTATAACATATCCAAGTGGTATCCATCCAAGTGGTTTCATAACATATCCGTTGATACTAACTCTGCAGATCATAGTACCATATAGTGATATTTTCTCCTTATCCTCCAAGAGTTCACATCGCTTCAAATATTTATCCCAACCACAACTAGCGTGATATCCAGACAATAGTTTTGGGGCTGATGCCGTTCTACATTTATAATCATCTCCATGAATATCGATTATACTAAATGTGTAATTAAAATAATGTATCTGATATTCAGCACTTCGTTTGACCATATTGAAACTTATCCATTCTGGTGACCCGCTTTCCTTCTTTCCGTTAGGGCAGCATAATTGGAGAAACCAAGTTGCAGATTCAAACTCAAAATCTGGACTCTTGTAAGTTACATCATCATACCAGTATTTCACATAGTCGAAGAAATAACCGAGTGTAAATTTAAATGTGCACACTTCATTTTTGTTGAGTGTTCCAAACGTCATAATTAGGTAAAAATGGAATGCGCAGTTCTGAGACAATATATAAATGTGTGAAGCCGCCACAAACAGTTTTTGGATCTTGCTCTAAGTCAAAACATCTTAGTTATTCAACCTGAAACGAAGAAACACAAATGTCATTACAGAAGATAATTCGATAAATAATTCATGTACATTTAACACGAAAAAACCAATTTGAATGTTTTTCTTTCGATGTAACCGGACATCATTGTCAAACATTTACTGGATCAATCCATTTCAAATAGTTATCAATGAATTTAATTTTTTTTTTCATATTTTACTACAGATATAAACCAGATTTCTGTCACAGCGCATCGTATTTCTAGCAATATCAGACCTATACTCAAACAATTCTGTCTCAACATACTTAATTTTTAAACTCATTGTTCAAACATATTGACCTAAGCAGAGTCCAGGTGAAATATTTGACTGCGCAAATTCTTTAAAATTAGACTTGTAATTGTTGAAAAGTAACTCTTGAGAGTATACTCTTTTGAGAATAGAAAATATTTATCAAATCTTGTTTTCTTTTCTAAAATACCAATGTACTAGTACTTTTTCCTATTCAGTGGGAAACCTGAGGTTTGCACATCACGTTTTATGGAAACTTAACAATAAACATTTTTGCTCTATGGTCAAATATCTCTGGTAAAGGACATGATGCAAATCTAAAATCTGTACACTCTAAAACAAGAAAGATCAATCATGCATAAAGCATTGATTATGAAACACTTTCCAACTTCAATGCAATTTCATTTAAACATCTCTAAAATGCGATACATTCCTCGGTAATATTTTAAATATTATCACAATACTACATTAATTTATTATGTTTGAAAACTTAAACGTTCATCGAAATAAATGAACTTCATTCAAATGACGTCAATTAAATATAAATTGCCTGGCTCCTCGGTAATGTTTTTAACATTATCATAATACTACAATAATTTATTATATTTGAAAACTTCATCAAAAACAACTGCAATATATTCAAATGACGCCATCGACATTTAACACGCCTGGCTCTCTCTATAAAAGCAGCATTTCATTCATAACATTTTCCCATTCATTTCAATCATCACAATACTATAATAATTTATTTTATTTAAAAACTTAAGCCCATGGAGGAACAAGTATTTAAACTCTATGCTTAAAACTTCATCGAAAAAATCGTCTTTCTCTCTGTAAAATCAATGAATATTTCATTCATATCAGCTCTGCAGACTCCATGAGCTAAATAATTTTGCGTTAAAGAAATGCAGTAATTCTTATACAACTCATTCTACATATTTTGCTGTTTACATTTTACATAAGTGAAAAATAGGCTTCGTTGTAGAAATAATCAAATTTTGACGATCATTTAAACTCAAATATATTGTAATTGCGTTGTTTCAGTATGTAGATTCACAAAATTTAAGCAAAACTAAAGCGGTTTTAGGACCAACTCAATATGAATTAAGAAGAACTTTAGAAATCACGATTTTGAGACAAGATAGATGCCATATTTCTTTTTGAATCGGGTCACGTGATCTGTGGTCATGTGATCGCTTCATATAAGATGCGTAATTATTATTTTAATTTTTATTTAAAAAACTACTGAATATATATTGTTAAAATTTTTTTTATATTTTTTATGGGATAATTTGAATATTTCTTAAAATTTTCGAAGCAATTCGTTTAAAAAATGGTTGAAAAAATGGGGTTCAATGTATTTCATTTTTACTTTCCTTATATACATAATGTATAAGGAAAGTATTGTAACGGGGTCGAAAATTCGAAATCGAGTTTTCGACCTGACAGCACGTTTCAAGCATCCCTGATCAGGAATAAAGCATTTTTGAAGTGATGTCTGTGTGTGTGTGTGTGTGTCTGTCAGTGAGCCTGTGGAGACGATAACTGACGAACGAATGGACCGATTCGAACCAAATTTCGTACAATAATCACAATCCGTAAACACTGGAAGCCTATTGTTTTTATACGTAATCGAATGCTCAGAATCCCCTAAATTTTCGAATAAAATTTTGAAAAAATCGTCAAAAAATCAAAACCACTAATAAAGTTACGCAAATAGCTATTTCTTATGTAATTTTTCATTAGAAATTTTAGAACGCTAAAATGAACCGTTCTCAAGATATTGCACATTTTTTTAAAAAATTATTAAAAAGTCATATAAAATGAAAAAAAAATATTTCCTATTTAGAAACATGTTCACTTTTCATATGTAATACCATGCGATAAATTGGGTGACATCATTCTCGTTGATCTAGCTCGTTCCATTCATAAAAAAAGATGCCTTGAGTAATACTTTTGTATATGAACGCCAATAGTCATTTATCTGCTGCAAGAACAACTTATTTCTTCGTCCATAATGCTTGGCGAGATTTTGGCGACGAATTTGGCGGAATGTCGCCAACTTGGCGACTTTTTGAAATGTTGCCAAATTAAAGAACGTTCTCTTTATTAATTCGTTCTCTTTATTTCTTCAATAATAATTTGAGTTTATCTGCACAAAATAACAACCATAAGTATTTTAAATGACATTGAATTTACACGTTAAACTTAAATTTGGTTCTCATTTGATGGCTGGACTTGCAGTCAAGGGTGTCGTAGCTAAAACACGAAAAAACTAGAATATCTCAAGAACGGCTAGTCCTAGAGTAATGGGGTTAGTCTTATTCTTTTTGTTGTCAAAAATCACGTATAAAATAGGAATTTAATTGATATAATCGAGCCCACGTATACTTTTATTTTTATATTTAACGATTTTTGCGGGCCATTCGCAAAAATAGCCCGTTCCTTTTTCCCGAATCGTACTAGAATAACCTACAAATGATTTATATACCAAATTTTGTTAAATTTGGTATTTAAATCACTTGTAGGTTATTGAAATATTATAGACCAAATTTTGTTAAATTTGTTCCATTAGTTTTTAGCTAGAGTGGATAAAGGCAATTCGCAAAGAAGGCATATTCTTTTATTACGAATCGTACTATAATCTAATGAACATCAGGATTTTCCACAAAAAACATACCCACCAAATTGTATGAAATTCGGTCCATTAGTTTTTCAATTAGAGTGGATGCAATATCCCCACAGACACACAGAAACATACACAGATACACCCTTACAAACACAGACGTCTTCCTAAAACTAGTTTTTTCGTGTTCTAGAAGTCCCAAAAACGTGTAGATCCTTTGAAAATTCGAGTTCCGATCTTCGGCACGATTCCAATACTTTGAGTACATACACATGCACACATATATTATCTGTGTATCTGTGTATTATCTGTGTATCTAAATTCCGTGCAGATGCAATTACAATAGTTGTGATTTTAAATGATCCCTAAACTTTTATTATTTCTTCAACGAAGCCTAATTTTAACATATGCCGAATACAGATATCTCAAGCGATTGTAAGATGAATGACATAAGAATTGCTGAATTTTTTTCACACAAAATTAATTAGCTCTGGAGTCTGGAATACAAGTTATATGAATGAAATATTCATTGATTTTGCATAAAGAATCAGATGATTTATATTTCGATACAGTTTTAAATATTTAGTATACAGTATAATAAATTACTGAAGTACTGTGATAATGTAAAATATATCACCACTGAATGTATCACATTTTAGAAATTTTTAAATGAAATTACATTTCAGTTGGAAAGTGTTTCATAATCAATGCTTATGCATGATTGATCTTTTTTTTTTCAACGAAAATAATGTTAGACGTTTCTTATTAAAGATCTTTTTAATTGATATTTAGTGTTGTGTCCATCATAAAACAGCTTTATTTTTTCTTAAATTCTCTGCATCTACATACTGAAACAACGGAATTACAAAATATTTGAGTTTAAATGATCATCCAAATTTGATTATTTCTACAACGAAGCCTACTTTTCACTTATGGGAAATGTAAATAGCAAAATATGTAGAATGAGTTGTTTAAGAATTGCTGCATTTAAATTTCCACTCAAAATTATTTAGCTCATGGAATCTGCATAGATGATATGAATGAAATATTCATTGATTTTTCAGAGAGAAGGACGATTTTTCCCGATAAAGTTTTAAGCACAGAGTTTAATTAATTTTACCTCAATGGTCTTTTGTTTTTTAAATAAAATAAATTGTTACAGTATCATGCTGAGTGAAATGAATGGAGAAATTTTTAATGAATGAAATGTTGCTTTTATAGAGAGATCCAGGCGTTTTATATTTCGATGGCGTCATTTGAATAAATTTCAGTTGTTTTTGATGAAGTTTGAAATATAATAAATTATTGTGGTATTATAAATTTTTAAAAACATTATCGAGGAATGTATCGCATATTAAAGATGTTTAAATCAGGCAATTTACATTTCAGGCAATTTACATGAATGAAGTTCACTTTTTTCGATGAAAGTTTAAATTTTTAAGTATAATAAATTAATGTAGTATTGTGATAATTTTTTAAATATTACCGAGGACTGTATCGTGTTTTAGAGATCTTTAAATTAAATTGTATTGAAGTTGGAAAGTGTTTCATAATCAATGCGTTATGCATGATTGATCTTTCTTGTTTAATTAAAAAGTTAATTTATAATTTTGTGCCTCGGTTAATTTTAACGTTGAGCATGAGTCCAATGTTTCTTTGCCTTTCCTGGATGTTCATGTTACCTGCACCTCCTTTGGTTTTCAAACTACTGTTTTCCATAAACCCACGTTTACTAACTCGTGTACCCTTGCTAATTCTTTTCATCATATATCCTCTGACAAAGCTTCATTTAATGCTAATTTTAATCGTGCATATAATGTTTTCTCTTCTATTTCGGCTTTAAATAATGAAATTAACTTTATTTTATATCTTGGCCATGAGGCAGTGTATTCCTTTGAGTATATTTATAAGATTTCTGCGCATGTCCGCCGTCAATTCACTCAACCTGATACTAAACTTGCTGCTGTTATTGAACGTCTGGCGTATAAATCCAATTTTCCTTATCATCCTAAGATTTTCCGTCCCCTTATTCAATTTTGCCATGAATTTAGTTTCAAACTAGTTGCTCACTCTAATATTACTATCCTATTCAATTGTGTTCGCACCTATAATTTAAGGGATACTGAGAACTCTAAAAGTCATGCCGGGGTGTACGTTGTACCCCTGTTACCCCCCTATAATGTCTATAAATTCTGTATCGGTAGTACTAAACGTACTGTTGGTATCCGGGTAGCGGTACACGCTCGCGACGTCAGGAATGGTAAACTTTCTACGGCTCTTGCTCATTGTGTTGTTAAAGATAACTTTCAGCCCGTCTTTGAAAAAACCTTTCTTGTAATTCGTTGTAATAACGCACGTAATATTCTTCTTTATTAATCCTTTTGCATTTTCGATCCTGTTCAAATTTTAAGTTACGCCTGGCGACTCGTACTCGACTCTATGCATGTCAAACCTCTCCACACTTATCTTGGACATCATTTTATTAACACTTTACAGCGTAGTTGAAAAGTGTTTATGACTTTGTTCATTCTGTCTGTCTGTCTGTCAGTTAGCACGATAACTGCCGTAAAAATGACTTTATCAAAATGAAATTTTAGTATGTTGGTCAGACGGTCTGTGGGACCTATGGGGATATAAATGAATAATATCACCCAATTAGTTTTGGATTGAACCCGGGTTGAAAAAATGCAATACATTGGACCTTATGGGACCTAATTTTTCAAACATTTTTTAAGCGAATTTAAAATTCACAAATTGCTTCGAAAGTTTTATGAAATATTCAAATTATCCCATAATAAATACAAAAAAAAAATCAGCAAAATATATTCCGTAGTTTTTTAAATGAAAAATTAAATAATAATTACACAATTTATATGGAGAGATCACGTGACCATTATATAAAGAGATCACGTGATCCACTTTAAAATAAAATATGGCATCCATCTTGTCTCAAAATAGTGATTTTTAAAGTTCTTTTTAATTCATATTTAGTGTTGTATCCATCCTAAAACCGCTTTATTTTTCCTTAAATTTTGTGCATCTACGTATTACAACATAGTTGAGTTTAAATGACTAAAATTTGACCAAATTTGATTATTTCTACAACGAAGTTTACTTTTCACTTATGGAAAATGTAAATACCAAAATATTGAGAATGAGTTGTATAAGAATTGCTGCATTTCTTTAACGCAAAATTATTTAACTTATAGAGTCTGCAATATAGCTGATATGAATGAAACATTCATTGATTTTACGCAGAGAAACAAACGACTTTTTTAGATGAAGCTTTAAGCAAAGAGTTAAATTACTTGTATCTCCATGGTTTTAAGATTTTAAATAAAATAAATTATTATAGTATTGTGATGAGCGAAATGAATGGAAAAATGTTCATGAATGAAATGCTGCTTTTATATATTGAGAGCCAGGCGTGTTATATTTCGATGACGTTATTTGAATAAATTTAATTGAATTTCATGAATGAAATGCTGCTTTTATATATTGAGAGCCAGGCGTATTATATTTCGATGACGTCATTTGAATAAATTTCATTTGTTTTCGATGAAGTTTTCAAACATAATTAATTATTGTATTACTATGATTATTTTAAAAATATTACCGAGGAATGTATCGCATTTTAGAGATGTTTAACACAGGCAATTTATATTTCAATGCCGTTATTTGAATGAAGTTCGTTTTTATCGTTGAAATTTTAAGTTTTCAAATATAATAAATTAATGTTGTATTGTGATAATTTTAAAAGTATGACCCAGGAATGTATCGCATTTTAGAGATGTTTAAATAAAATTGCATTGAAGTGGGAAAGTGTTTCATAATCAATGCTTTATGCATGATTGATATTTCTTGTTGTAATTGTACTTGGCTGCATTTTTGAATTGTGTATTTTGTTTGTAAAATATTTACCACTTGTTTAAATTAAATCTCTATAACCCTTAAATTTGTATTTGTGATTGATTCATTTTAATAGCCTGCTTGTACTACCATTATGTTGTGTTTATTTATGCAAATTTGTCTGCTGAACTGGTCTGCATATAAGCATTCCGCGTTTACAATTTCGTATAGCCATTGATGAAGTGTATAGTAATGCCCGAAAGCGCTCTGGATTTTTAAAGCTATGTACGTCTTGTAAGATGATTTTATAAAATACTTTATCTTTATGATGTTGTGTCGTTAATTTTATAACTGAATATAAAAATAATTTCACTATTTTAATGTTTTGAACTTTTGTTTTTGTTTTTGAAAAATTTAAAGATCGAATATTTTTATCATTTTTAAAACTTTTATTCGAAATATATAGTAGAATATAAAAAACAGATATAAATAATAAACGACAAAAATGTGTACTGAAAAAATTTAGTATTAAAATCTATATTTATTATTAAAAAATTCCCTTACAGTTCTCGAGTAATCGTATTGTCATGTTGAAGAAGATTGTATATTTTTCCGTTTTTCAAGTTTGCAATCCTTGCATTTCAAAAAATAATAAGCAAGAATTTCTAGCTCTGTGAAAGATTGACAAGTGTATATAATTGGATTATGGATAATACATTATTTGTTTCGAAAAAAAAAAAGGTATAATCCAAACGAGTTTTTTTTTTTCATTTATAATACTTTCACTCGAAATATATTCGAAACAATGAAAGATAGGTATAAATAATAAGTGACATAAATATGTATGAGTAAAGTTGGCTTTTAAATTTATATTTATTTTTAAGAAAAGCTCCTATAGTTTTCATATAATCGTCTTGTCAAGTTGAAGAAATATAAAAATGTTACGTTTTTCAAGTTTGCAATGCGTATATCTTAAATACTAAAAGGGATAACAACAAACAATAAGCAAGAATTTGTAACCTTTAGAATACTCTATAAGTGTACATAATAAGATTTTGGATCAAGTTCTGTTTATAGGTATTATAAAAGTTGAGTTTTATTTTATAAAATGTTATTCAGGCAAAACCATTTTGGCTCCGTCGGACTAGAGCCACCGCCGATTTTTTAATGTAGCCGGACTTACAAAGTGTTTCTTGTTACTTTCCCTGTAATACATTGTAATGTAAAGGGAAAGTTATGGGATCATTCCGAAAATCGCAACTCGAGTTTTCGGTGGATCTACACGCTATAGGACCTCTAGAACACGAAAAGACAATTTTTAGCGTGACGTATGTGTGTTTGTCTGTACAGATTTTTTATCCACTCTAACAGAAAAACTAATTAACCGACATTCATGAAATTTGGTAGGTAAGTCTCTTGTGGGTGACCTTGATGCTTATTAGATTTCGGTACGATTCGGTATAAAAAAACTTAACTTATTTTGCGAAATGGCCCTCAAAAATGGCAGGTACAATAATAAGGCAAAATAAAGCTGCAATTGCTTGCATGCATTCTATCTGAAAAACTAATTGACCAAATTTCACAAAAATTGGTAGATAAATCACTTTTAGGATATCCTGGTGCTAATAGGATTTTGGTACTATTCGGAAAACAAAACTCTGCCTTTTTTGCGAAATGGCCCGAAAATATCGTTAAATCTAAAAATGGAAGACTACGTATGCTCAAATATATCAATTACATGCATCTTTTATGCGTAAATTTTGACCATGAAAATAATATAATCCATCCCATTATTCTAGGACTAGCCGTTCCTGAAATATTTTACTTTTTTCGCATTTTCGCTATGACACCTTTGAAAATAAGTCTAGTTAACGAATGAAAACGAAAAGCTAATTAAAAGTGCAAATTAAGTGTCATTTAATATATTTATGGCTGTTATTTTGTGTCATTCAACTTGATTTAATTAATTATTGAATACGAAAACGTGAATATGAGTCTGCAGAGAAAGTCATGCGTTACCCACATCGAGTTTTGTAAATATGTAGCTAGGTATGTGTTTTAAACAATGGTGCGCTAAAAGGTCGGCCTGTCATATGAAGGAATTAAAAATTTGCAAAGCATTGTCTCCTATTTAGCGTCATGTTTATCAGTTTAATGACATTTTCTTCGATCTGGCAACATTAAGAAAAACTCGCCAAGTTCGCGATATATCTCCAAAATTTATCGCCAGAGTTTTGTTAAGTGTTACGGCCGTAGAAATAGGTTATTCTTATATTAGATGCTAATATTATTTCCAAGACAATAAATGTTCATCAATTTGTTTTCATTTTTCTTGATTTAGCGTCATTTCTATCAATTTGGAGACATTTTTATTAATTTGGCGACATTTTTGTCTAGTCAGACAAGAAGGCATTCTGTCCTAAAAGTAATAAACTAAACATAGGTAAGAATAGTATTTCCTACTTTTATTGGAAGAAGCTTGAGCTATTTTGACTGTTAAACCAAGACTTAACAGTATCCCGAGTTTCGTTGATAAGCGAGCGTGGGACGCAGAACACAGTTAAGCCTTAATTAAACATGTTAACGAAATGAACGTGACACTCTGAGTTGCGTGGTATCTCAAATAAAATTAAGTAAAATGATAAGAAATAAAATAACACCAGATTCTCATTTTCAGCATCTGAAGTTATAAGCTACGTAAAGCTTCATGGTTACATTATAATTTCGCTGTAAAAGAAGTATAGTCACTGCATTATGTATGGAACGGGCTGCCCATATCATGGCTCACTTTCAGTATCTGATGCCATACGCTACTCAAAGCTCCATGTTTACATCATAATTTCGCTGTGTAAAAAGTACAATCACTGTATTGCGTAAGAAACCGGCCGCCAACATCATGGCCTTACTTTCAGTATATGCTGGCATACACTACGTAAAGCTCCATGGTTATATCATAAACATTGAAATGTTTATCCGTGACTGAAATACGCTTGGCAACATTTTGTACCAGCTTTACCCATGATAAACAGATAAATCAAGGTGCTTCTATTCATGGAGGTAAAAGGAGTTAAAACTTTATATTAAGGAAACGCCAGTATTGTTTGAGACAATTATTCAGGTGGCGCTGGGATAAGCTAAGTAGTCCTGCATTGTATGTATTTTTATAGCGAAATACCTAAAGTAATTATTTAAACTGTCAATTTTGTAAAAATAAATTAGTAGCGCAATACAAAGTAGGACTAAAGCAATAAAGAATATTCCTAAGTATTCAAAATTATGTTACCTTGCAATTTACTTTTATTTCCATATATTCTGCACTCTATCCTACAACGATGTAAAAATACTGATTAATAATACTCATAATTAGAGACACCTTAATTTAAAAATAATCAAAATACATATACTAAATATTATGCCCTTCTGATGTGTCCACTAATAACAGCAGCTACTGTAGTAACACTAGCGACGTCTAGATATAATTCTCAAATCATTATATCATTTTCAAGAGTTTCATCCATAGGAGTTTTATCCCCTTCTTTCTAACTCCATGTTTATATTATTAATTCAAACACTATCGATAACGATTGCTAAATATAGCGTAAATCTAAAAAATAGCTTCAGTATTATTGCCATGGAGTTAATTTCCTTTACCTGATTATAGCTCAGAACAATACATTTATTTTTAATAGTGTCATTTAAAAATAAATTCTCTTGATGTCATCAGCATTTTAAACAATGAAATATTATATTATGACGATAAATGGTAGGAAATAAATTTTAATACAAATACAGTATGAAAACTTATCACTTCAAAATTTTATAAACAAGAAAGATTAATCATGAATAAAGCATTGATTATGAATCATTTTCCAACTGAAATGCAATTATGTTTGAACATCTCTAAAATGTGATATATTCAGCGCTGATATTTTTTAAATTATCACGGCACTACAGCAATTTATTATATTTGAAAACATCATAAAAAAATACAATACTAGTTACCCAAAATGAGCTTTATTCAAATGACTTCATCGAAATGTAAATCGTTTGCCTCTCTATGTAAAATCAATGGATATTCATTCATATCACATATATTTCAGACTCCACAGCTAAATTTTGCGTAACACAAATTAAGTTATTTTTATACATCTCAAATTACAATCACTTGATTTGTTTGCATTCTGCATGCTACTGTTCAGCATTAAAATTAGGCTTCGTTGTAGGAATAATCAAAGTTTAGTGATCATTTAAAGTCAAAAATATTGTAATTCCGTTGGCACAGAATTTAGATACACAGATGATACGCAAAAATAATGAGGTTTTATGGATGATGCAACACTAAATATAAATTAAAAAGATCGTTATATATTTACGATAAGAGTGGGTAAAATGGAAGCCATATTTTATTTAGTAATGAATCAAGTGATCTATCTCATCATATATCATGGGTGTAATTATTATTTCGATTTTTTTTTAAATCTATCCTATATAATTTTTTAATAATCCATATTTTTTTTTTAATTTATCTAATTTTTTTTACACATTTTAAGTGATAATTTGAATATTTCCTAAAAATTTTAAGCAATTTATGAATTTCAACTTTGTTTAAAAAAGTTTGGGATAATTAAGTCCCATAATGTTCAATGCATTTCATTTCTTCAACTCGGGTTAAATCTGGAACTAATTGCGTGATATTTTTCGTTTTCATCCCCAAACATCCCACAGACCGTTTCAAAAACATAATAAAATTCGATTCCTTCTGGCTGTTCGTTAGTACGATAACTGCCGTAAAAATAACTTTATCAGAATGAAATTTTAGTATGTTGTTGAGACGGTCTGTGGGACATATGGGAATGAAAATGAATGATAGAATCCAATTAGTTTCCTATTTGACCCGGGTTGCAAAAATGAAATACATTAAAAGCTCTGGGACATAATTTTCCAAACGTTTTTTTGAGCGAAGTTGCGAAGTTAAATTTCACAAATTGCTTCGAAAATTTTAGCAAATATTGAAATAAATGTGAAAAAAAATTTCATCAAAATATGTTCGGCAGTTTTTAAATAAAAATTAAAATAATAATTCCACCCATATAATATGGGTCTTACATCCATTCAGCACTAATATAATATACCCATATAATATGGGTCTTACACCCATTCAGCACTCCGGCCATCCATATTACTGCTCTAAGTCCTCGGATGAGTCGGGTGGTCAGGGCTTTCGACCCATTTCAGCACTATTGATTTGACCTGTGTTGCTTCGCTCTCTCTTTCTGGAGCCTTGGGCGCGCGATTCTTCGTCTTTGTGTATGTGCTTTTCGATTTTCTGATGCAGTTCTTGACGACCTTTAAAATGATGTCGCTCATTTGCTGCTAAGTCATCACATTCGTGAGTTATCTTAAAATATTGTTTCAAAATATTCCATTACTTCCGTACTTCTGTTTTCATAATGTTAAAATCTTCCAACGGCAATTGAATCATCCAACCTGCCTGCCCGCCTTTAGAACTTTGGCTCTGTTGACATTGTTTTACTGCTTTAAAAATCTTATATATATTAAATTATATTATTATGATGTATATTTATTGTATTTTACATGTGTATTTAGTGTTATTGTATGTATATAGAGTATTTGTATGTATGTAAGATATATTTTGTTCCAGGAACAGTGCTTTTATATTTATTGTTTTTTTTTCTAACTGTGAAATTCCCCTCAATGGTACCTTTCTGTGTATCCTTTTGTATTGTATATATATTTTAGGCTCTAGCTTCCTTCCAGGTATGTTCATTTTCTTGTGGATTGCTTAAAAATTCCCCTCTCTGGTTCCACTATGTATGCCTTGTTACATTATGTTTATATTCTAGGCTCTGGTTTCGGATGTGGTGCGTTGGTTTTAAAGTAATTAAATCTGCTTCTGTTGTTCTGGAACCTATTAAATTCTCCTCTCTGGTTCGATTTGTCATATATCTTTGTTTTAACGGCAATTGGGCTCTGTGGCGCGGTCCTTTTACTATTGATATATTATTACGTTCTCCTTTCTGGTACCATTGTATATACCTCTGTGTTTTATTGTGAATTACTTTAATATTGAAGATGTATTACTTTCTAATGCTAAATTCTTATGTATATTTTGACATATTTAGTGAGCTTCTCATATTTATTGAGCCCCTTAACAGTGGTAACTTAATGAGCCTCTTGTCATTGTTTAATACAAAACTCTCTGTTGAATTGTTACATATTTAAACTGCAATGTCTACATTTAACTCAAAATTTATGTCGGACACTGACTTCCCCTCCCTTCCCCCTCCTCTACGTCCTTTCTCCCCCTTTCCTCCCCTGCTGCAGAAAATCTTATCTTGTCTCCTGATGGTGCTACTTCAACTAGTGATTCCTGCCAAAATAGAATTCCTACAACACTTTCTGCTGCATTGCCGGTTGCCAGTACTTGCGTATCAAATGTGTTTACCTCGAGTTCACCTTCTACAAACCCTTTTCACCAACCAACAGTCAAGCTTGTTGATCTAAAATCTACCACACCCACATCATCTCCTAGCTGCTCCTACTCCAGTGTTGCCTCTCGTACTCCTCCACCGTTGATGACTTTTCCTCAAAGATCCTATGCACTTCTAGTACCCAAACCTCAATTTACAGTATTCTCAAAACCTGTTCAATCTTCAAATCGTATTCAAAAGTTCTCTGGAAAAATTGTGCTCCACAGACGATCACGACGACTCTAACTCTGTTGCCACTGCAGACTTGGTTAATGAAAACACAGACTTTTGCAATTGTTTTCTCTTAAAAGTACAGCGCTTCAAAAACCAAATTCATAAATTTATCACGAAATACGTGAAACCAAATTTAACCCAGAAGAAATATCTCGATGAAAAGTTTGAACCACTGAAAGACGCCTGCCAGATTTTCGAAAATCAGATACCGAATGTCTCTTTCACTCAGGGTTTAAGTCTCCCTGCTACTCTCCAAGAATTCACATCCTCGTTAAACGAAGACTTACATAATCTTAAGGAGTCAATTTCCTTAAACCTGGATCACTTTGCAAAAAACATCTCTCAAGATGTACCATCCTTGATGACCAATTTAGTAAAGGAGAATCTTGCAGTCTTGGCCCCTTCTACAGTGCCTTAATCCTCCGGCCCTCCACCAAAACCTATCTTTGCCAATATTCTCCTTCAGGGGAAAGACAGACTCAAGAACAACTTGGAATTTAAAAAGGACCTGCTCTCTTTCCGTTGTCCTCCAGATATCAACATCCAGAATGTCTCTGCGTTAAAAAACGGAACAATCAAAATCACCTGTCGGAATGAAGATGCAGACGGCCTTCTTCCGAAATTTGTGGATTCTGAACTCAGTCAAAAATTCACAATTCGCAAACAACCATCCAAATACAGGCCCTTATACATTTTAACATCCCTGAGTCTTTTAGTGAAGAAGATATCAAGCACCTTTTCTTTAAAAATCTTCCATCATCTGAGCATCAAGAATTTAAAGTCATCAAAAACTTTTTAGAACAGATTAGGTTCTATTAACTGGGTATTCCTTGCCGGTATTACAACAGCGAAACATTTGATGGATCTTAAAAAAATCTATCATCATTTTCACTATTTTTTTTTATAAAAAAATATGTGATCCTCCAAATCTGTTACAAATGTCAGGGATTTAGACATTCAGCCAACAACTGTACTTGGACAACCGGCAATTGTAGCAATTGCACGAAAAGTGACCATACTTTCAAGACATGTAGAGCCAAGAAACCAGTGTGCGTTAATTGTACAACTGCCATTGATGCTGACAGCTCGTTGCAATGGCAAACTGACCACAATTCTAGAGATAGAAAAAACTGCCGTGCCTTGCAACGAGAGCTGGAACGTATCAGAGATTTACAGAAATCTCTTTAAGTCATCTTTGTGTTTTTATCTTGTGTTTTGATTTTTGTATGTATATATTCTTTGTGTTTTCTTTGTTTTGTATATATTGCATTTTGTATTATACCTCTTCCTCTTTGCCCGGGCGCTGTTTCTCCTTTCATGGTCTTATCTATCTTGAAAATTAATACAAATCAATCGTTATCTGCCCATAATAATCTATTTCAATTCGCCCTTGAAACTTCAATAGATATCATAAGTCTTCAGGAACCATATCTTTCTGGTGGTGCTGTACTCTGTCCCCCTTTTGGAATCAAACAATATAACTCTATCTCCAATAAAGCCTCCATTTTAATTCTCAACCCAACTATTTCTTCAGTTCTCAAGTTTCAATCTACCTCTTTTGTTTTAGTAGAAATCTTCTTGTCTTCAAATAGATCCCTTAATGTTATCTCCATTTACTGTGTCCCCCCCCCCCCCCCATGATTCTCTTCCTGATTTATTAACAGAATTTTCTAATCTTGATTTTCTCTCATCCGATTTTCTGATCCTCGGAGATTTCAACGCCAGGGCACAGATGTGGGGGTACGATTTTATGGATCACCGGGGGTACAATCTCATCGATTTCTGTTTAGCTAATAATCTTGTTTTAATCAATGATCCACTGTGTGGTCCAACATTCGTCTCACATTCAGGTAAAGGTTTTCCGGATTTATCACTTGTATCTTTCGGCTTCTTTGATACTATTCACAATTGGGAGATTCTTCCGAGTGATTCATTTAGTGATCACCGTTATATTAAATTAACTATTAACCTTGATCCCCCCCCCCTCGGACCGTTCCTTTTACTTAAAAACTAACTACAGCCTCGGAAAATTTTTATATAACTTTAAACCCCTTATCAGTACTTTTAACCCTTTAATAGATAACATCAATGACCCCTCCAAATTAAATAACTTTCTAAAAATCTTCATTGAAAAAACCCAGAATTGTGCATTTACCTACATTAGAAAAAAGAAAATTAACAGTCGTCCTAAATTTAACTGGTGGTCTCAAGAATTAGCAAAATTCAGGAACTTCGTAACCGCTCTTTATAAACGTATTGGATCACTCGTGGGAAACTCTGCTTCCACGGAAACCATCTCCGAGGCCAAAATTAAATAAAAACTTTATCGAGTCAAATATGAAAAATAAATAAATAAATCAAAATCTGAATCCTGGAAAATTTTTTGTACTAATTGCTCTTCTAAATTCAGCTCACATTTTAATTTCGCATTTCAAAAACTTAAAATAAGGAACAATATAAATTTACAATTTCCTGATGATATTAACTTAAATTATCCTTCTAAAATTAAACGTCTTTTGGATCACTGTTTTAAAGACGATCCTATCTTCACCTCCTTCCCTTGTTTATCGGTTCCTTCTGATGGGTTGGGTTTGGTTTCGGATGGAGAACTCTAATTGGTCTTTAACAGCCTACCTAATGGTAAAGCCCCTGGACTAGATCACCTAGATTTCAAAATTTGGCAAACCATTTATAACTCCTTCCCCTTCCTTCTTTCTAAAATTGTAAATCTCTGTTTTAAATTTTGTTACTTCCCTGCCTGCTTGAGAAATGCGAAAATACTCTTTTTAAATAAACCTGGTAGGGACCCGACACTCTGTTCCTCTTATCGCCCTATTTGCCTTCTTCCAACCCTTGGAAAAATTTTAGAAAAAATCGTCGTTAATAAATTAAACTTCTGGTTAAAGATTAATGAGGCTCTTCATACTCTGCAATTTGGGTTTCGCGAACTTGTTAGTTGTGAGGACGCCGCTCACAGTCTTGTTTCTACCATTGAAAAACTTAAACCTTCTCATTTTGTTTCCCTTGCCACTGTAGACGTCTGCGGAGCTTTTGATAACCTAGACTGGAATATTCCCCCTTCTACCCTCACGAACATTAATTTACCATCAGAATTTTGCACTTTTATTTATTCATATCTCAGCTCCCGTGTTATTACCTTCTCAGGCGGAATTACCTCAGAGTCTGAAACTATCTCCTTGGTACTCCACAGGTTCGGTCATTTCTCCAATCCTGTGGAACATCTATTTTAGCAAAATTATTTTACTTAATAACGACTTATTATACCTGCAGGCCTTTGCAGATGATCTTGCAGTGGTAACTTTTGGCGATTCACTCAAAATTACTGCCCTTCGTACCAACTCAATACTTGCAACTGTTTCGGCCTCTCTTTCCTCTCTTAATCTCTCTCTTACCCTGAAAAATCCAATTGTATTATTTCTAACAAAACCCGTGTTAAACGCAAAATTACTCCATGCATTAAACTTCTTAATAAAACAATTAAAGTAACCAGACATATCTCGGTCTCATTGTAGACGATAATCTTACTTGGAGCCCTCACATTTTTTATTTAAAAGAGAAATGCTTTAAGCTCTCTTCTACTTTTGGGAAAATCTCCAAACACAACAATTGGGGTAACAATTGGGGAGAGAATAAATCATATCTTAAAATCTGGTATCAATCAGTCATCGAAAAGATTAATACTTATGGTTCTGGGGTTTGGGGTAAACGTTTAACTGGGAATCAAATTTCGCGTCTTATTTCTCTTCAAAGGATTTTCCTCTTGAAAATTTCAACCGGCTTTAGAACAACTTCGAGCATTCCCTTTTACTCAATCACTGGTATCCCCACTATCCACCTTGTAATTCAAAACTTATATAAAAATATAGATTCTGGAAACACAAAGTTGACCTCTTTCTTTGCGCTGATCTCCCTTCCCCCGACCTTTTCGTTTTTAAAGGCCCTCTTTCCAGTCTTCCCTTATCTAGTCGTTCAGTCAATCTCCCTATCCGTGATCCTTCCTTTTCTGACATAAACATTTTTACTGACGGATCAAAAATAGATAATAAAATTGGTTTTTCTATTTGTATTTTTAAACATAATGACTTGGATAAGGTTTTCACTTTTAAACTCAGTAATGGTAATATAGTTTTTCAAGCCGAACTTTCGGCCATAAACTTCGCATTTAAATGGGCTCTTGCTAACAATATCAAAGTTAACATCTATTCCGATAGTTTATCTTCTATTTTGGCTCTTAAATCCTTTAAAAATGAATCCAACTTCCTTCGTGAAGTTAAGCTCTCGGCTATTTCGGCCTCTAAATTTATCAACCTCCGATGGGTTAAGGCCCATGCTGGCACCTTAGGAAACGAAGTTGCAGATAAATATGCCAAAGAAGCCTCTTTCTCTGGTACTTCTTTTTCGGTCCCGTTCCCATACTCATTTCTTTCTAATTTTTGTAAATCTTACCTTATAAATTCATGGCAACAATATCTAAACGAATATGTTTCTCCTAGAACCCGTGATCCGGCCCGTATTTTAAGCTTTCTTCCCGCCGTTAACACTAAAATTCAAATCTTTAATAAATATTTGATCTAGTTCACCACTGGTCACGGACCCTTCCTCGATTACCTACACTTTTTTAAATTTAAGTCTACTTCAAATTGCCCCTGTAACTCCTTTGGAGATGTCGATCATTATGTTTTCTCTTGCCCTTTTTCTAAAGATTTTCGTTTGGTCAAACTCCATCCCGCCCATCGTGCGATTTGGTTTTCTAGGTTCTGCCAGAACAATATTCTTATTAATAAACTGAAGAACTGTATTCTCGTTGCTAGAGACGTATCTAATCGTGTACGGTAGACGTCCTGTGAGTTCTTTCTGCTTTTAACTGATGGTGATCAATGAAATCTGCACTGTTCCTGGGTTGTGTTGTTGTTCCTGCTGTAATTTTGTGCCCTGTGTGTGAGACAACCAGAATCTGTTATGTGAGATATTTTGCATCTGTTATGCACATGAGTTGTTGTATATATGGTTATCCCTGATAACAGCACCTGATATGGACACCTAAAGCTTGTGTATATAATGTCTGTTGGTCACTTGAGAAATATAATGTGTACATAAAAAAAAGTCGTGAGCATAAGTAATCCTGTATATATAGGAATATAGAATTTTAACATACAATATCTCTTTCTTACAAGACAATTTACGAGTCCGGGTTATGTATTCAGTTGAATACATGAGAAATCCTGTCATCCCTATTTGTTAAATTCTTCATATGTTATGTGTGGATAAGGAATATTGTATAAATAGGTAACATTATGATTTCATAAGTAATATTTCGTGTAATTGAAATTCTGTTATCATTCAAAAATCATTAATGCCACAATGTCGAAAACCCTGTCATCACTATTTCACGGGTACTTCAGATACTCAACTCTGTATATATGAGAAAAGAAGAGTACATAGGTAATACTAGAAATGTTGCATCTATGATGAACCCTGATATCGGTACCTGATTTGCGCACCAGAAGATTGTGTTTATAGGATCTGTTGGGTGCAGGGAAAGATTTAAGGGTATTTAAGGTAAATCATGTACATAAATGGCTCAATATATGGAAGGAATATTGTGTCCCTTATTTGTTGGTTACTTCGGTTACTTAATTCTGTATATATAAAAATTGATATGTACATAAAAAATAATTGGTATAAATAAGAAACATTATATGCTCGGGAAAATTCATTCTGTTTCAGTTACTTCTATAAATAATTAATAGTGATTTTTCTCACACACAGATGACTGTCTTCCGTATATTTTGTCTTTTGGTCTTTTCTGTTGTTTAATTGTCTTGTGCTGTTTGTGTTTTTTCTGCTTTGTTTTTGTGTTGTCCGTTTATAATGATTTACTTTTAATTATTGTTTGTGACTTTGTTCACTTCATCTGTTTTACATATGAATGCAGTTTTTCACCTTTGGTGATAATTCTAAAATATTAATTATAATTCTACTAAAATTTAAAATATATATATATATATGATATATATATATATATATATATATAAAATATATATTATATATATATATATATATATATATATATATATATATATATATATCATGTTAATGTTTCATACTACTTACTCCTCGAAATCTATAATTATAACAATACTCGAATTAATATATATATATATATATATATTATATATATATATATGTATATATCTGTATTCTCATGCATTATTTCACTTCTTCACATTTGTATTTAATTCAATGTATGGCTGTATCTGTATTCAGCTTGTGTCACCTTATTGATTGTTTTTATGTATCATATGTAAATCCTATAGCTTTTAATAAACTTCTGATAGGGCGGTTGGGCTGTGGTGTGGCTGGCGTGGCTTCGATGTGTGGTTTGTTTCCCCGCCGCCCACTTTTGCTGCTCTATGTCTTCGGATGAATCGGACGGCCGGGGTTTTCGACCCATATAATATGAAGAGATCACATGACGCACTTCAAAATTTAATATGGTATCTATTTTTATCCGCAGTGTAAAATTCGTGAAGCGTAAAAAATGTTTAAATTTTTATTTAGTGTTGCATCCGTCATAAAACCGCTTCATTTTTACATATTATCTGTGTATTTAAATTTTTGCCTACGCAATTACAAAATTCTTCATTTTAAATGATAACTAAACTTTGATTATTCCTACCACGAAATCTAATTTCTATAGCATGCAGAATGTAAACAAATCAAGCGATTGTAAGATCAGTTGTATAAGAATTGCTGATTTTTGTTCACGTAAAATTATTTAGCTCTGGAGTCTGGAATATAAGTGATATGAATGAAATATTCATTGATTTTACATATATAAAGCCTTTAGCTTCCAAGTATAATAAATTATTGAATAAATTACTGAAGTACTGTGATACTTTAAAAATATCAGTGCCGAATATATATCATTTTAGAGCTGCTTAAATAAAATTTCATATCTGTTGAAAATCGCTTCATAATCAATGCAGTATGCATGACTGATCTGTCTTTCTTTTTATATAGGTTATAGAGAGTTTTATTATAGAGAGAAAACAACACCTCTATGTAATTTGCATTAAATGAAAAATAACATATAAAATGAATATTTCTGAAACACATTTTTAACATATTGTTTTGCAAATTCTTTTCAATTTCCAAACTGAACGTTTGGAAATTGAAGGCCTTCCCTGAATTGAGCGTCTTGAAAATTAATAGGCTAATAGGCCGCTGGCGTATATATGATTGCAATACTTACTTATTGTAATACCAAATATCACTAATAGCGATTATATTTTATTGGTTTTTTTATAAGTTTTTACTTTAAATCAGAATGATGAAAAATCCTGAGAATGGCGCAAGCCTGTACTTTACAATTTATGCTATTCGCTTTTAAATGCATAATTACAAAAACACTATAAATTTTTGAAATGTTTTAAAACTACATTACTTTTATCAATTTCTCAAAAATAAATGTTTGAAACATTGCTGACTATCCCCTATTTCGTCTCCTAGCTTAAAAAAATTAATATATCTGTGGCATTAATTGTTTGAAATAAACGTACTAAATTCTATTCGTTTTATTCAATTTGCTCGAAAGATATCGTAGTGTCACAAGAAAATAGACTCCTGAAGACTATGTATTTGTACAATGTATTGTAGGGAAAATAAAAATATTAAAGCATGCTACAAGAATTCCACAGACTTTCTCCACTAAAAATATTTAGGTCGCACTCATACTTTTATCAATTTCGAAAAAATAAATGTTTGAAACATTACTGACTATCCTCTATTTCGTCTCCTAGCCTAAAAAAATAATATATCTGTGGCATTAATTGTTTGAAATAAACGTACTAAATTCCATTCGTTTTATTCAATTTGCTCGAAAGATATCGTAGTGTCACAAGAAAATAGACTCCTGAAGACTATGTATTTGTACAATGTATTGTAGGGAAAATAAAAATATTAAAGCATGCTAAAAGAATTCCTCAGATTTTCTCCACTAAAATACTTAGGTCGCACTCATAGGTGTTTTTATTCAAAATTAATGTATGAAATATCATCGAATTTGAACGTTTACCTAAATATAGATAGCACTGGCAGCAAAGAATAATGGAGCATGCTAACATTATGTTAATACCACACAATTTTCTGTACCAATTGACATGTATTTACATATTATGAGGAAATAAAAAAGCCATGCACAAAATTGAGCTTTTTTATAATTCGATGTCGCAGAAAATCAATAATGCAAATTAGAGCTTTTTAATATTTCGATCGCGCGGGAAATCAGTAACGCAAACTTAAACGTTTGCAACAATAAAAAAATCTGATGTGGGCAACACATGACTTTCCTTATATAATGCAATTAATTTACTACTTTTACAGTAAAAAAAAGTAGGTTTTCTTATAGTAGATACTAATATTCTTTCCAAGATATTAAATTTTCGACAATTAGTCGTCATTTTTATCCATTTGGCGAGATTTTCGTTAATTTGGCAACATTTCAAAAAATCGCCAAGTTGGCGACATTCCGCCAAATTCGTCGCCAAAATCTCGCCAAGCGTTATGCACTAAGAAATAAGTTATTCTTACAGCAGATAAATGACTATTGGCGTTCAAACACAAAAGTATTACTAAAAGTATATTTTTTCATGAATGGAATGAGCTAGTTCCACGAGAATGATGTAACCCAATTTATCGCTTGGTAATACATATGAAAAGTGAACATGTTTCTCAATAGGAATTTTTTTTTTTATATGACTTTTTGATAATTTTTTTTTAAAAATGAACAATATCTCAAGAACGGTTCATGTTAGCGTTCTAAAATTTATGTCAATCGTTTTCTAATGAAAAATTACATAAGAAATGTCTATTTGCGTAACTTTATTAGTGGTTTTGATTTTTTGACGATTTTTTCAAAATTTCATTCGAAAATTTAGGGACGTTCTTAACATTCGATTGCATATAAAAGCAATAGGCTTCCAGTGTTTACGGATTGTGATTTTTGTACCAAATTTGGTTCGAATCGGTCCATTTGTTCGTCAGTTATCGTCTCCACAGACTCACTGACACACACACACACACACACACACACACACATACTTTCACACACACACACACACACACACACACACACACACATACACACACACAGACATCACTTCAAAAATGTTTGATTCGTGATCAGGGATGCTTGAAACGTGCTCTCCCGTCGAAAACTCGAATTCGAATTTTCGACCCCGTCACAATACTTTCCTTATACATTATGTATATAAGGAAAGTAATAAGCTAGAGTATTCATAACAATAACACATACTAGAGCTTTTATAATTCGATGTAGCAGAAAATCAGTATCACAAATTACAGCTTTTTACTTTCCCTATATACATAATGCATAAGGAAAGTGTTGTGACGGGGTCGAAAATTCGAATTCGAGTTTCCGACGGGAGAGCAATTTCAAGCATCCCTGATCACGAATAAAACATTTTTGAAGTGATGTCTGAGTGTGTGTGTGTGTCAGTGAGCCTGTGGAGACGATAACTGACGAACAAATGGACCGATTCGAACGAAATTTGGTACAAAAATCACAATCCATAAACGCTAGAAGCCTATTGTTTTTATAGGCAATCGAATGCACAGAACCTCCCTAAATTTTCGAGTGAAATTTCGAAAAAATCGTCAAAACATCAAAACCGCTAATAAAGTTACGCAAATAGACATTTCTTATGTAATTTTTCATTAGAAAACGATTGACATAAATTTTAGAACGCTAACATGAACCGTTCTAGAGATATTGCACATTTAAAAAAAATTATCAAAAAGTTATATAAAATAAAAAAGAAATATTTCCTATTGAGAAACATGTTCACTTTTCATATGTAATACCATGCGATAAATTTGGTGACATTATTCTGGTGGATCTAGCTCGTTCCATTCATAAGAAAATATACTTTGAGTAGTACTTTTGTATTTGAACGCCAATAGTCATTTATCTGCTGTAAGAATAACTTATTTCTCCGTCCATAACGCCTGGCGAGATTTTGGCGACGAATTTGGCGGAATGACGCCAACTTGGCGGCATTTTTAATTGTTGCCAAATTAACAAAATTTCGCCAAATTGATAAAAATGACGCTGAATCAATGAAAATGACGACTCATTGAAGAAAATTCAATATCTTGGAAATAATATAAGTATCTACTATAAGAATAACCAATTTTATTTTTACTGTAGAAGTAGTAAATTCATTGCATTATATAAGGAAAGTCACACACTAGAGCTTATAACTGGATGTCGCAGAAAATCAATAACACAAATTTGAGCTTTCGAATATTTCGATCGCGCGGGAAATCCATAATACAAACTCGACCTTTTTGCAACAATAACATAAGCTAGAGCTTTCATAATAATAAAACACACTAAAGCTTTTATAATTCGATGTCGCAAAAAATCAGTAACGCAAATTAGAGCTTTTTTAATTCGAGTATGCAGAAAGTCAGCAAGCCTTTTGTTGCTGTCTTTTGTTGTTACCATTTAAAATAATTATGCAAAATTTCATGGAAGTCGTTTGATTCTTTAGAAAATTATCACATTATTAGTTGAAAAAAAATCATTACAGTTTCTTTATTGTTCTAAAATTCTCATCGATACTTAAAATTGAAAATATAAAAAAACCTACCTGAGATTCCCGAGGAAACAGCAGGTAGATAACAATCGGTTGATCTTGAAAACATTTCTTAGGATCTATAGTATCATTAAATTCTGAAAATACTTAGGTTTAATTACAATAAAGATATCTCAAATAAATTACCGAGTCGTTTTTCATTTTTAACACTTTACAACAAAGTTGAAAAGTGTTTATGACTTTGTTCATTCTGTCTGTCTGTCTGTCTGTCCGTTAGCACGATAACTGCCGTAAAAATGACTTAACCAAAATGAAAGTTTAGTATGTTGTTCAGACGGTCTGTAGGACCTATGGGAATATAAATGAATAACATCACCCAATTAGTTTTGGATTGAACCGGGTTGAAAAAATGGAATACATTGAGCCCAATGGGACCTAATTTTTCAAATATTTTTTAAGCGGATTTAAGATTCACAAATTGCTTCGAAAATTTTAGGTAATATTCAAATTGTTCCATAAAATTTATAAAAAAAAAATTCAGCGAAATATATTCAGTAGTTTTTTAAATAAAAATTAAAATAATAATAACACCTCTTACACTAAGAGATCACGTGACCCACTTCAAAATGATATATGGCATCCATCTTGTCTCGAAATCGTGATTTTTAAAGTTCTTTTTAATTCATATTGAGTGTTGTATCCGTCATAAAACCACTTTATTTTTGCTTAAATTCTGTGCATCTACATACTGAAACAACGCAATTACAATATATTTGAGTTTAAATGCTCATCCAAATTTGATTATTTTTACAACGAAGCCTATTTTTCACCTATGTAAAATGTAAACAGCAAAATGTGTAGAATGAGTTGTATTAGAATTGCTGTATTTCTTTAACATAAAATCATTTAGTTCATGGAGTCTGCATAACTGATATGAATGAAATATTCATTGATTTTACAAAGAGAAGGGCGTCTTTTTTCGATGAAGTTTTACGCATATAGTTTAATTACTTGTAGCTCCATGGTCTTAATTTTTAAATAAAATAAATTATTATAGTATTGTGATGAATGACATGAATGGGAAATTATTTATGAATGAAATGCTGCTTTCATAGAGAGAGCCAGGCGTGTTATTTTTTCTATGACGTCATTTGAATGAATTTCAGTTGTTTTCGATGAAGTTTTCAAATATAATAAATTATCGTAGTATTATGATTGTTTTAAAAATATTACCGAGGAATGTATCACATTTTAGAGATGTTTAAACCAGGCAATCTATATTTCAATGCCGTCATTTGAATGAAGTTCATTTTTATCGATGAAGGTTTAAATTTTCAAATATAATAAATTAATGTAGTATTGTGATACGTTTCGAAATATTACCGAGGAATGTATTGCATTTTAGACATGTTTAAATAAAATTGCATTGAAGTTGGAAAGTGTTTCATAATCAATGCTTTAAGCATGATTGATCTTTCTTGTTTAGATTATATTACTTCACCACACAAAATTATGTACATGCTTACAAATTATTATATTCGTCTTTACAGTGATCTTAGATCCGTACTGTTCATTGCTCGGCTCTTGTTTTCCATCTCTGACTTTCACTCCTCACAGTCCCAGCAACATGTGTTAGGAGTGACGCATTCGAAATGTTTTTTGCACAGTACGTCTGCTGCAAGTGGGGCAATTCTGCCAGCTTGCCCACGTCAAAACATCATCAGCGCTATCGACGGGGCAGAATATAAAATTTCGATGTAACAATTTTTCTACACCCATCATGGGAAATTAACTCGATCGTGGCTCTATTGGACTTTAAAATCATAGAGTTATTTTTAAGTAGCTTGTAATATATATATTTATTTATTTTAATTTTAATTTATTTATTTATTGCAAATGTTACAAGTAAAAATGTGAAAAATATGTATCTTTAGTCTAATTGATCTCAATTACAGCAGGTTACTCTTCATTAAAGGGTTTGATGAAACCTTTTAATACCAAGTTTGTTAACGTTCTCCGTTCTGGGTGAACATTGTCAAATATTGCTTTGCCCCCGAGGGGGTGGTTAATGACGCCGCGAATGCAAAAATTATATCGCGGCCATTTTTCGCTATAATGATTGAAACTAATAAGTTTCGTGACCATTGAGCCTAAAATAATTCCTTTTATGCATAATTATGTCAAATTTTTGTTCATTGCTTTCATGTAATGATAATATAAACTTTCGAAGTTTTCGTTCGAATTTGCAGAGTCCATTTCGATGAAAAGAGCTTAAAATTTCGTCCCAATACCTTAACTGTAGAACGTCGGCTGACCAGTTCGGAGATTCAGGGTTCGATTCCCGGTTGGGGCAGCAAGGTTCTTTACAATGGCGTCGAACAAAACAACCCTGTAGGTTAGTACAAAAATGTTGGAAGTCTGAAAGTGACCCTAGTACGGCTAGTACGGATTCAGTGGACTCTGGAAGATTGGGCGCCAATTTCAAAATGAGAGGATAACGACGAAGCAGGATGGTCACCTGGTTAAAAATAGTAGCCGCAGAAGGCTAACCTGAAGTAAAGATAACAGCGGTGGTCAGTTAGATTGACAGTGCCCCTCCAATCTGACATTAGAGGGTGGAGAATGCAGAGTCCACTTACATAATAAGAGGTGACAATTCCGTCCCAATAACTCAACTGTAGAGCGTCGGCTGGCGAGTTCGGAAATACAGGGTTCGATTCCCGGGTGAGGCAGCAAGATTATTTACGAATTTCACAGGAATGAAATGTAATTTTTAGATTTTTTGATAACAAAACAGAAGATAAAATTCCGTTGAAATCCATTAATATTTATGGCATCTATCGTGTGCACAAAAATCGAAAATAGTTAGACATAGAGGCAGACATCACTCTAAAAATAGTCAAAACGTTCTCAGGAGATCCTGAAACATATATTGACATCAAAATCACGAAATCGAAAATTTACGTGAAAATTTCCCCCATACTTTCTATAGTATAAGAAAGTAAAAATAAGTATACAATTATGATTGAGTTTTCACATTGTATAGAATTTTATTCCAAAATATCTGAAGAGGCTAAATCAATGTTTTGCCAACACAAGCAAATTACTGCTGAGGCAAGTTTCACTGCTCAACCCCTATTGTGACGTCATTATGCCTGCTACAGGAACAATGGTACCAGTTGCCCCCACCTCCATAGGATATATATGTTACCTTGAATATATACAACATATTTTCTTTCAAGAATTTTGCATATTAAAATGGCAATAATTACAACAGCAGATTTTAGTGTAAAATATTTCTTGATTTCAACGTAAATCATTCTTTATTTACATTCTTCAAGAAAGTAAAAGAATAAAAATTTAAAGCAAAATAAAAACTATATTGGGTTTTTAATCTGTATATAATTATTTCAAAATTTCTAGGGGGAGAAATGTGCATTTTCCCCTCGCATGTAAATCAGTGGCGGAGGGGGAGGGGGGAAATTTCCTCAACTACTCCCATGTTCTGTTGTCCATGGTTTTCCTTTCAATTTAAATAATTTCTATTTATCATGCCACATACACAAAGTTAGCAAAACAGAAACTAAGAGCCCATATTTTCTTCATATTCGTACTCCATATTGTTTAATTCCATTTATGCCATAATCAGCATTTGAATGAAGTAAAATTGTATATTTTTATCAATTTTATTTATCGAATTATCTTTTTTTATTTCGCAAAGTTTATTAAAATAATTGAAGATGGCAACAGCAACTATGACACCCATGAATAAGATTCACTGGACTTATTTGTTAACTAGCAGCATACCCGTTCTTCGTACGGAGTATATAATATAAAAAAAACTTAAAATTCACAATCATGTGCAAATTCCTATAATATACTAAATGGCATTTTTAATCAAAATATTCTGCTAAAATATTTAACATAATGCTCCTAAAAAGAAGTTAAGGAATGTATGTTCTCGCTATTCAAAATTATCTTCACAGGCAGATCTGAAAAATAAAACATCCTGGCCTCTTTTTTAAGCAAATTTACAAAAAATATGGAATTGAATCAATATATGCAAAATAAGAGCGTTAAAATTGTATGGGACCCGTACTACTTATATACGCGAATATTAGAAGATATAACCTGTATTAGTAGATTACATGTATAAATTGAAAATATCAATAAATCCGTAATCTTTAAACCAGAAGGCAGTAATTGATTCCAATATGTGCCGAAATGAAAGTGTTAAAATTATATGGGAAGATATACCCTTACTACTTATAATGTCGTAGTTTAGAAGATATGTCCTAATGTTAGTAAGAGATTACCCGTATTATAATATGAGTCTTAACAATCTTTGCCAAAATAAAACAGATCAGTTACTAAATTAAAAATATCACTAATCCCCGTAATCTTCATACAGGAAGGCCGCACTTGATTCCAATATATGCCAATATATGTCAAAATATATGCCAATATACCTGTACTATTAATATTCTCAGAGATTAGAAGATATAGTCGTGCATTTATGGAAGATTACTCGTATAACGTACAATATATGAGTTTCAACCATTTTTGCCGCAATAAAACAACGGCATAAGAAATTGAAAATATCAATTATCTATGAATCAATAATCCCCGAAAACATCAATAATAATAATGTTTAAATCTTATATCCAGTCAAAAATATGATGGCAATGAAATTTATTTTACATACATATCTTCATTATTAAAATCGGAAAATCTATATAAATAAAAATGAAAATCTGTCTGTCTGTCTGTCTGTCTGTCTGTCTGTTTGTCACACCATCACGGGAGAACGGCTGAACCGAATTTGATGAAATTTTGTGGGTAGCCCAGAAATAGCCCCACTTAAAATTATATCCGTGTTTTGAGTTTCTACGACCAGTGGTTCTCGAGATATTAGTAAAAAACGAACTTTTCGTTTGTCTCATCATCACGGAAAAACGGCTAAACCGAATTTAATGAAATTTGGTGAATAGCCTTGAAATATCCCCCCATAAATTTTGTCCAAGTTTCGAGTTTCTAAGACCTGGGGTTGTCGAGATATTAATGAAAAACGGAACTTTTTCCTAGGAGTTCTACTCCCTAACTCCGTGGTTTATCCAAACGAAAAGCTTGAAAATCGTTTGAAAGTGAATTAAAATTTAATCTCTGAGTTTGATGGGAGATTTTTTGCGTTAATTAGTCACTTTCTGAAAACATGAATTGTTTGAAACATGATTTAAAGGGGAAATCTATCTCCATGGTTCATGGTTTATTTAAAACAAGCTTTTACGGAACAATGAGAAGTATAGAGAAATCAAAATCGTTATTTAATTTCACAGTTTATGTTATAAGACATGACATATTTAACATGTTATAAGATTCTATCTTATATCATGTTACTCAGAAACGCAATTAAATTAAATCTGTCTGTTAATATTAATAATTATTTTTTCGATTTGAATAATAAATAAATGGATATAAAAATATATTTTAGAAAAGAACGATTTGATTTTTCTTATAGCATTTTTGACTGGATAATATCAATTACGGTCTTCAGGTTAAAAATTATTATTATTTGTATTTTCGGGGATTATTGATTCAAGGATTATTGATATTTTCAAGTTATTATGCAATTATTTTATTATGACAAAAATTGTTTAAACTCATATATTGTATGTTGTACGAATCTTCTACAAATACACGTGTATATCTTTTAATCTACGAGAATATAAGTAGTACAGGTATATTGACATATGTTTTGATATATATTGGCATATATTGGAATCAATTACGACCTTCTGGTATAAAGAGTACGGATATTATTGATGTTTTCAATTTATTACGTCATCTCTTTTATTTTGGCAAATATTTTTGAGACGCATATTGTAATACGGGTAATCTTCTACTAACACATTGGCATATTTTCTGATCTGCGACAATATAATTAGTACGGGGTTGCATATATTCATTCAATTCCTATTTTTTCTTCTGTAAATTTGCTTACAAAAGGGGGCAGGATGTTTTATTCTTCAGATCTGATCGTGAAGATAATTTTGCATAGTGAGAACATATATTCTTAAACTTCTCTTTAGGAGCAATAAATTTAATATTTTAACAGAATTTGCACATGATTGCGAACTTTAAGTTTCTTTAAATTATACACTCCGTACGAATAACGGGTGTGCTGTTAGTGGTTAATAAATTTTAACATTTTAGGAGGATATATCATGTTGCTCGGCATCGCAATTAAATTAAATGTGTTTGTTAATGTTTTTATTATTTTTTTTCGATTTAAATAATAAATAAATGGATAAATGGATATAAAAGTATATCTTATGAATGGACGGTTTGATTTTTCTTTTAATTATATTAATTGCTGACTGCGTACATCAATTTCATTTATTTTGGCAAAGAGTTTTCAAGCTTATATCGTATTTAGCTACTAAACTCATATATTGTGTTTAGCCAATAAATTCATATAGCCGATTGTTGAAACAGAAAAAGAGTAGAGCGGGTATATCTTCTAATACAATTGTAGTGTTTTCATTTAGTATATTGAAACGGGATAAGAAAGTTTCATTCAGATCTGCAAATTCAAAGCTACGAATTTGGAGGGATATCGCTAATTTGACAACTTTTCTTAAACTTTGCCAAATTGACGGAAATGTCGCCAAATTGATATAAACGACACACAAACAGCTGCCATAAACCTTCGGGTTGGTCGTGTGGCTTGGGTCTTCTACATATCAATGAAATTTTTTTTTGTTTTGTTAGAAGAGAGTACTGAAATGATGTTTGGTTAGCATTTATCTGTCAGACCAACCATCCTACTTAGTAATACATTTAGCGAATTTTTAAAATGTCACCAAATTGATAAAAATGTTTTCAAATCTATAAAAATATCTTGAAATTGATAAAATTGCGCTACATAAATGATATTAATTGTTTTTTGTTAGGGGATAGTATTGTGATGATATTTCGTCAATTTGTCGCAAAGTGGAACTGTCAGTTCTACAGTCCCTCTTGGCGATAAATTTGGCGATTTTTTAAAATGTCGCTAATTTGACGAAACTGTCGCCAAATGTTCCATAGAAATATAACTATTTAGACGATATTTTTTCTACCAATTTATTTGAAGCAAATGATATCTCACTTAGCAACGGATTTAAATCCAATGTGTTTATGCGGCAGACGATTTTTATTAAATCCTTTCCGATTTGAATAATGAAGATATGTATATAAAATAAATTTCATTGCCATTTCATTTTGGATTGGATAATATCAATTATACTCTTCAGGTTTAAACATTATTATTATTGATATTTTCCGGAATTATTGATTCAGGGATTATTGATATTTTTAAGTTATTACGCCATTGTTTTATTGCGGCAAAAATTGCTGACACACGCATATTGTACATTGTACGAGTAATCTTCTAGGAATGCACGGGTATATCTTCTAACCTACGAGAATATAAGTAGTACAGGTATATTGGCATATATTTTGACATATATTGGCTATATATTGGAATCAAGTACAGTCTTCTGGTATGAAGATTAAGGGGATTAATTATATATTCAATTTATTACGTCGTCTGTTGTATTTTACCAAAAAACATTTGTGACTCATATTGCAAAACGGGTAATCTTCTATTAATAATCGGACATTATAAGTAGTACGTGTATATCTTCCCATATAATTTTAGCACTTTAATTTTGACATATATTGGAATAAATGACTGTCTTCAGATTTAAAGATTACGGGTTTATTGGTATTTTCAATTTATACATGTAATCTACTAATACAGGTTATATTTTCTAATATTCGCGTATATAATTAGTACGGGTCCCATACAATTTTAACGCTTTTATTTTGCATATATTGATTCAATTCCATATTTTTTTTTATATTTGCTTACATAAGGGGTCCAAGATGTTTTATTCTTCAGATATGTCTATGAAGATAATTTTATATAGCGAGAACAGAGATTCTTACACTTCTTTTTAGGAGCATTATATTAAATATTTTAACAGAATATTTTGATTAAACATGTCATTTAGTATACTATAAGAATTTGGGCATGATTATGAATTTCAAGATTCTTTATATTATATACTCCGTATGAAGAACGGGTATGCTGCTAGTATTTAATAAAAATCTTCTTCCTCATAAACACACTGGATTTAAATCCGTTGCTAAGCGACATGTTATGATTTGCTTCAAATAAATTGGTGGTCAAAATATCGTCTGAATAATGTGATCTCTAATGAAGGTTTGGCGGCATTTTAAAGAAATCGCCAAATTTATCGCCAAGTGGGACTATAGAACTGACAGTCCCACTTGGCGATAAATTGACGAACCATCATCAAAATATTATCCCCTAAAACAAAACACAATTTCATTTATTTAGCGCAATTTTATCAATTTCAAGATATTCTTATGGATTTACAAACATTTTTATCAATTTGGTGATATTTTAAAAATTCGCTAAATGTGTTACTAAGTAAGACGGTTGGACTGACAGACAAATGCTAACGAAACACTAGTTCAGTACTTTCTTCTAGCAAAACAAAATAAATTTCATATATTTTCATCGTTTTTATCAATTTGGAGACATTCCAATCAATTTGGCAAAGTTTAAGAAATTTGCCAAGTTAGCGATATCCAGCCAAATTCGTAGATCTAAATTTGCAGATCTGAATAAAATATCTAGTTTGTATATAATAAATGAAAACACTAAAATATTATTAGAAGAAATACCCGTTCTACTCTTTTTCTGTTTCAACAATCGGATAAATGAATTTTTTGGGCAGACAGAATATATGAGTTTATTAGCTAAACACAATATATAAGCTTGAAACCTCTTTGCCAAAATAAATGAAAGTGATGTACGCAGTTCGCAATTAAAATAATTAAAAGAAAAATCAAACCGTTTTTTTTTCTAAAATATATTTTTATATCCATCTATTTATTATTCAAATCGAAAAAAAATAATAATTAACAAACACATTTAATTTTATTGAGTTACCGAGCAACATGATATAAGATAGAATCTACCTCATAAAATGCAAAATTAAATAACCATTTTGATTTCTTTTCTTTTCATCGTTGAGTAAAAGCTTGTAAAAAATATAAGCTATGGAGGTAGATTTTTCTTTTTAAATTCATGTTTCAAATAATTCATGCTTTCAGATAGTGACTAATTAGCGCAAAAAATCTCCACCAAAGTCAGAAATAAAGTTTTATTTCTCTTTGACGTTTTAAACAAACTTTTTTTTAATCCTTTCCGTTTGGATAAACCACGGAGTTAGAGGGTAGAACTCCTAGGAAAAAGCTTCGTTTTTCATTAATATATCGACAACCCCTGGTCTTAGAAACCCGAAACTTGGACAAAATTTATGAGGAGCTATTTCAAGGCTACTCACAAAATTTCATTCAATTCAGTTCTGCCGTTTTCTCGTGATGATGAGACAAACGAAAGTTTCGTTTTTTACTAAGATCTCGAGAACCACTGGTCGTAGAAACTCCAAACATAGACTAACTTTTAAGTGGGGCTATGTCTAGGCTACCCACAAAATTTCATCAAATTCTGTTGAGCCGTTCTCTCGTGATGATGGGACATACAGACAGACAGACAGATTTTCAATTTTATATATATAGATATATGCAATTTTTGCACCATTCTTGATACCATATATTCTATATTTTACCATTTTTATAATACCACCTTACAATCCTTAGTTTAGTTGAAACTGGTTTTACTCTATACCAGCATTGTTCCGCAATTTATCTGTATTGAAAAAGTGCTTTGAAAATCTTAAAGTTCGGATAATTCGAATAATCGTGCCATTACTAAGATTTCAATCTCGTTACAGTATTTTGCATAACATACCTACACAGAAAAATCCCGATCAGTACGATCTTAAGGTATTAACTCTATTCACAGACATTTATATATGCACATATACACACAGAGAGAGATGGATATCTGTTCAAAAGCATTCGAGAAGAGTAATCAGGATGTATTGAAGTTTGCTTTTCGATTAAAATATTTAAATCGAAAAAATTTTGGGGAAACAGCAGTTGTATGCCTGCATTATATAAAGTGCGTTATGTATACATTTTGTATACATACATTATATATATATTATATATATAAATAAGAAAGTGAAAATATGGATTTTCTAAGAACCATAGAATTACAGTTTCGACCGGATATCAAACGTTGTGAGCCGTAGTTCTATACGGTATACATACATGTTGTATACATTCATTATATACTTGTGCATTATATAAAAATGAGAAAGTATAAGCAAGGACTTTATAAGGACCATAGAATTACGGTTTCGTACGGATATCACACACTGTCAGTTATAGTTCTGTACGGTATACATACATGTTGTACACATTCATTATGTACTCGTGTATTATATAAAAATAAGAAAGTAAAAGTAAGGCCTTTGTAAGGACCATTGAATTACAGTTTCGTACGGATGTCACACATTGTCAGTTATAGTTCTATACGGTATACCAACATTTTGTTTACAAATATTATATACTATATAAATAAAAATGAAAATCTGTCTGTCTGTCTGTCTGTCTGTCTGTTTGTCCCATCATCACGGGAGAACGGCTGAACCGAATTTGATGAAATTTTGTGGGTAGCCCAGAAATAACCCCACTTAAAATTATATCCGTGTTTTGAGTTTTTACGACCAGTGGTTCTCGAGATATTAGTAAAAAACAAAATTTTTGTTTGTCTCATCATCACGGAAAAACGGCTGAACCGAATTTAATGAAATTTGGTGAATAGCCTTGAAATATCCCCCCATAAATTTTGTCCAAGTTTCGAGTTTCTAAGACCTGGGGCTGTCGAGATATTAAAGGAAAACGGAACTTTTTCCTAGGAGTTCTACTCCCTAACTCCGTGGTTTATCCAAACGAAAAGCTTGAAAATCGTTTGAAAGTGAATTAAAATTTAATCTCTGAGTTTGATGGGAGATTTTTTGCGTTAATTAGTCACTTTCTGAAAACATGAATTGTTTGAAACATGATTTAAAGGGGAAATCTATCTCCATGGTTCATGGTTTATTTAAAACAAGCTTTTACGGAACAATGAGAAGTATAGAGAAATCAGAATCGTTATTTAATTTCGCAGTTTATGTTATAAGACATGACATATTTAACAAGTTATAAGATTCTATCTTATATTATGTTACTCAGAAACGCAATTAAATTAAATTTGTCTGTTAATTTTAATAATTATTTTTTTCGATTTGAATAATAAATAAATGGATATAAAAATATATTTTAGAAAAGAACGATTTGATTTTTCTTATAGCATTTTTGACTGGATAATATCAATTACGGTCTTCAGGTTTAAAAATTATTATTATTTATATTTTCGGGGATTATTGATTCAAGGATTATTGATATTTTCAAGTTATTATGCAATTATTTTATTATGACAAAAATTGTTTAAACTCATATATTGTATGTTGTACGAATCTTCTACAAATACACGTGTATATCTTTTAATCTACGAGAATATAAGTAGTACAGGTATATTGACATATGTTTTGATATATATTGGCATATATTGGAATCAATTACGACCTTCTGGTATAAAGAGTACGGATATTATTGATGTTTTCAATTTATTACGTCATCTCTTTTATTTTGGCAAATATTTTTGAGACGCATATTGTAATACGGGTAATCTTCTACTAACACATTGGCATATTTTCTAATCTGCGACAATATAATTAGTACGGGGTTGCATATATTCATTCAATTCCTATTTTTTCTTCTGTAAATTTGCTTACAAATGGGGGCCGGATGTTTTATTCTTCAGATCTGATCGTGAAGATAATTTTGCATAGTGAGAACATATATTCTTAAACTTCTCTTTAGGAGCAATAAATTTAATATTTTAACAGAATTTGCACATGATTGCGAACTATAAGTTTCTTTAAATTATACACTCCGTACGAATAACGGGTGTCCTGTTAGTGGTTAATAAATTTTAACATTTTAGGAGGATATATCATGTTGCTCGGCATCGCAATTAAATTAAATGTGTTTGTCAATTAAATTAAATGTGTTTGTTTTTATTATTTTTTTTCGATTTAAATAATAAATAAATGGATATAAAAGTATATCTTATGAATGGACGGTTTGATTTTTCTTTTAATTATATTAATTGCTGACTGCGTACATCAATTTCATTTATTTTGGCAAAGAGTTTTCAAGCTTATATCGTATTTAGCTACTAAACTCATATATTGTGTTTAGCCAATAAATTCATATAGCCGATTGTTGAAACAGAAAAATAGTAGAGCGGGTATATCTTCTAATACAATTGTAGTGTTTTCATTTAGTATATTGAAACGGGATAAGA
The DNA here is from genome assembly GCA_951213105.1 of Amaurobius ferox. NCBI lineage: Eukaryota > Metazoa > Arthropoda > Arachnida > Araneae > Amaurobiidae > Amaurobius > Amaurobius ferox. The sequence continues at coordinate 49,854,243 of OX578152.1, forward strand.
ATGTTTCATTCAGATCTGCAAATTCAAAGCTACGAATTTGGAGGGATATCGCTAATTTGACAACTTTTCTTAAACTTTGCCAAATTGACGGAAATGTCGCTAAATTGATATAAACGACACACAAACAGCTACCATAAACCTTCGGGTTGGTCGTGTGGCTTGGGTCTTCTACATATCAATGAAATTTTTTTTTGTTTTGTTAGAGGAGAGTACTGAAATGATGTTTGGTTAGAATTTATCTGTCAGACCAACCATCCTACTTAGTAATACATTTAGCGAATTTTTAAAATGTCACCAAATTGATAAAAATGTTTTCAAATATATAAAAATATCTTGAAATTGATAAAATTGCCCTACATAAATGATATTAATTGTTTTTTGTTAGGGGATAGTATTGTGATGATATTTCGTCAATTTGTCGCAAAGTGGAACTGTCAGTTCTACAGTCCCAGTTGGCGATAAATTTGGCGATTTTTCAAAATGTCGCTAATTTGACGAAACTGTCGCCAAATGTTCCATAGAAATATAACTATTTAGACGATATTTTTTCTACCAATTTATTTGAAGCAAATGATATAATGTCGCTTAGCAACTGATTTAAATCCAATGTGTTTATGCGGCAGACGATTTTTATTAAATCCTTTCCAATTTGAATAATGAAGATATGTATATAAAATAAATTTCATTGCCATTTCATTTTGGACTGGATAATATCAATTATACTCTTCAGGTTTAAACATTATTATTATTGATATTTTCCGGAATTATTGATTCAGGGATTATTGATATTTTTAAGTTATTACGCCATTGTTTTATTGCGGCAAAAATTGCTGACACACGCATATTGTACGTTGTACGAGTAATCTTCTAGGAATGCACGGGTATATCTTCTAACCTACGAGAATATAAGTAGTACAGGTATATTGGCATATATTTCGACATATATTGGCATATATATTGGAATCAAGTACAGTCTTCTGGTATGAAGATTAAGGGGATTAATTATATATTCAATTTATTACGTCGTCTGTTGTATTTTACCAAAAAACATTTGTGACTCATATTGCAAAACGGGTAATCTTCTACTAATAATCGGACATTATAAGTAGTACGTGTATATCTTCCCATATAATTTTAGCACTTTAATTTTGACATATATTGGAATAAATGACTGTCTTCAGATTTAAAGATTACGGGTTTATTGGTATTTTCAATTTATACATGTAATCTACTAATACAGGTTATATTTTCTAATATTCGCGTATATAATTAGTATGGGTCCCATACAATTTTAACGCTTTTATTTTGCATATATTGAATCAATTCCATATTTTTTTTTATATTTGCTTACATAAGGGATCCAAGATGTTTTATTCTTCAGATATGTCCATGAAGATAATTTTATATAGCGAGAACAGAGATTCTTAAACTTCTTTTTAGGAGCATTATATTAAATATTTTAACAAAATATTTTGATTAAACATGTCATGTAGTATACTATAAGAATTTGCGCATGATTATGAATTTCAAGTTTCTTTATATTATATACTCCGTACGAAGAACGGGTATGCTGCTAGTATTACATAAATATAAGAAAATGAAAATAAGGTCTTTCTAAGAACCATAAAATTACAGTTTCGAGCTGAGATTGCAAGTTGCAAGACGCAGATCTATATGAGCAATTATTTAACTAAAGCAAACAATAGCATCCGCATTATTGAAGCGTTAGAAACTTTAAAAGACCAATATAAAGAGATTTCCTGGGTTGGCGAGCGTAGCGAGCAGGTACGGAATTCTTAGTAACATAAAATGTTAGACATTTGGCATACGACACTTATCTTTAAATAGGATTATTTTATTAAAAGTATGTTCTTACATATTTGTGCACAAATATGTTTCACAAACAAACCGAAAAGATGAAGGTTTGCTGTTAAAATATTTTTTATAATTGAAATCCACGGATAAAATAATTTAATTGGCATACAAAACTTGACATGTAGACAGAAGTGTTTGCCCTGCTTTTACACTTTAAAAATGTTTTTCAAAAAAATAGTTTTAAATATATTCATTTTCTTTTAATAAAAAAAAGGTGTATCGACATTAAATTTTTATTAAAAATTAATTACAATGATTAGAAGGCTAATTTATAGAATTATAGCTATGAAACAGAAAAGATCCGAAAGTTCAATAATTGCCCTCACATATACTATGCTTGCATTGAACAAAAATAATATTTTAAATATATAAGTACATACCTTAATACGCAGAAATTCTTTGAAGATAATCCGCTTTGATTTTAGACGCCAAGATGGGTTCTACTTCGGAAGGGCATTCAAAACGCTTGTCACAGTAAATGCGAAAGATGCTGCTTTGACCAAAACAACATACAACTCAGCAAGTTGTCCAGGTGGTTAGTTACTGGGCGACTATACGGCGATCAGCCAATAGCAATTCCAAAGAGCTTCTGAGGGAGGGGGGCACTGCAGGATGTTTTCGCCTTTCTGCATCCCTTTCCCCATTCAAAATAGAAAAAAAAGATTAGTTATATGTTTAAAGTACCTTGGCTTTACCCTTGGTAGAAGGTCGGGGAAAACTCACCTTAACCAAAGATCCATAACCTTGAACTTACTTCAAACCAGGGAATCGCTTTATATTCCGAAATTAAGCGTAGAACTTAGGATGTATACGAAAATAATATAGGGTGGCAGACGATTTTATCTACAGATGTTTTATTGGTATGAAATGAAGTACGTATAGTTTCCGTTTTCTGACATAGTGTGTGTGTGTATATATATATTAGAAATATGTAATAATAAAAAAAAATAAGAAAAAATTCATATATATAAATATATATATATATATATATATATTCATATATATAAATATATATTATTTTATATATATATATATATATATATATATATATATATATATATATATATATATTCTAACAGCGATAACTCGGTGTTGCTCGGGATCATGCAAAATTTATCATGCAAAATTGTGATAAAAAGTACACCGGAAAATATAGGGCCGTGAATCTTATACATTGTTTTTTCACTGTCAAAGATGTAATTTCATTGCATTATGCAAGAAAAAAAAATCATTGCATTATATAAGTCATAGCTGCATAAGAAAGAATCTTCCTCATAATATGCTGATAATTAAATAACCATTTTTAACGCTTTACAACATAGTTGAAAAGTGTTTACGACGTTGTTCATTCCGACGGTCTGTGGGACCTATGGGAGTATAAATGAATAATATCACCCAATTAGTTTTGGATTGAACAAGGGTTGAAAAAATGAAATGCATTGAACCCTATGGGACCTAATTTTTCAAACATTTTTAAGCGAATTTAAAATTCACAAATTCCTTCGAAAGTTTTGGGAAATATTCAAATTATCCCATAAAATATATAAGAAAATGTTCAGCAAAATATATTCAGTATTTTTTTAAATAACAATTAAAATAATAATTAAACTCTTTATATGAAGAGATTACATGACCATTATATGAAGAGATCACGTGACCCACTTCAAAATAAGATATGGCATCCATTTTGTGTCGAAATCGTGATTTTTAAAAATTAATTATTATTTATAATTAGTGTCGTATCCGTCTTAAAACCGCTTTATTTTTTCTTTATTTCTGTGCATCTATATTCTGAAACAGCACAATTACAATCTATTTGAGTTTAAATGATCATCAAACTTTGATTATTCCTACAACGAAACCTAATTTTTACTTATGGAGAATGTAAACTGATTAGGCTGTAAGATGAGTTGTATAAGAATTGCTGAATTTCTTTAACGCAAAATTATTTTGCTCTGGAATCTGCAATATAGATGATATGAATGAAACATTCATTGATTTTACATAGAGAAGCACACGATTTAATGGCAGACTTCTTCGATAAAGTTTTATGCATAGAGTTAAATTACTTTGGCCTCCATGGATTTAAATTTTTAAGTAGAATAAATTATTGTAGTACTGTGATGAATGAAATAAAAATGTATGAATAAAATATTTACTGCTTTTACACATAGAGCCAGTCCCATCCGTCCAAAACGTTTCTCTATATTCTAGGATGAGTCATACGGTCTGGATTTTAGACAGAGAGCCAGGCTATTTATATTTCGATGACGTCATTTGAATCAAGTTCGTTTTTTTTCGATGAAATTTTAAATTTTCAAATATAATTAATTATTGCAGTATTGTGATAAGTTTTAAAATATTACCGAGGAATGTATTGCATTTTAGAGATGTTTAAATAAAATTAAAGTTGGAAAGTGTTTCATAATCAATGCTTTATACATGATTGATCTTTCTTGTGATTTCTTCATTGTTAGCCAGTGAGAAATATACCATGTTGATAATTTCCATTTAAATTCATATTTTAAACCTTCGATTTTCAAAAGTGACTAATACTTTGAAAAAACTCCCACAAAACTCCACTAAAGAGACAACTCCACTAAAGAGATTTCATTGACTTTCGCGTTAAAACCAGCGATTTCCAAATTTTTTCGTTAGGAATCATGGAGTTAGAGAGTAGAACTCCTAGGAAAAAGCTTCGTTTTCCATCAATATCACGACAACCCCTGGGTTTAGAGACTCGAAACTTAGACTAAATTTATGGAGGGCTATTTCAAAGCTATTTACCAAATTTAATTAAATTCGGTTCAACCGTGATGATGAGACAAATGAAAGTGTCGCTTTTCACTAATATCTCGAGAACCACTGATCGTAGAAACTCAAAACATGGACAAAATTTTCAGTGAGGCTATTTCAAGACTACCCATTAAATTTTCTCAAATTCTGTTCTGCCGTTCTCCCGTGATGTTGGATCATATATACATACATACATACATACATACATACATATATACTTTTCTTTTTCTTCATATATATATATATATATATATATATATATATATATATATATATATATATATGTATGTATACATATTCATATGTATATATATGTATATATATTGTTTTAAAGTCAATAAATCTTGACGTAGATAAATATATTTATAGATTAGCTTCTAAATATGCTCAGCCTTTAGAGGCATTTAATATGTGGAAATTTACTTTAATAAAATCTGTTAAAAATACCATTTGTCGTATTAATTTGTCTAGATATATGTATAATCTTGATAATATAAAACAATCTATTAATGATTTATAAAGTTCTTTTGTTATTACTTTCGTTGATAAAGCTTCTAATAATTATGCTATTATCTGTAAAAAATTCTATATACACTATCTGTTAGATTATTTAAAAAATATTTCTCTATTTAAACTTGACTCATCCTCCATAAATAGTATGAAATTAAAAATTATTAATATGTATAGTGATTTAGATATTAATTATAAATTTTTGAAATTTCCTTATATTGTGCTTATTCCTAAATTTCATAAAAATCCTATTAAATTTGGAACTGTAACTAGTGGTCATAATTCTTACTCTACTACTGCGAGTAAATTACTACTAAATTATTTAAACGTAATAAATAATAATTTACGTTATTCTAGTAATAACTACCTTATTCTAAATAAAATTAAATAATTTAAGAATAAATTAACTTCACTAGGCAAAAAAATATGATGTTGGCAGCACACGACTTCCTTATAAAATGCAATGAATTTACTAATGTTACAGTAAAGAAAAATAGGTTACTATTATAGTAGATACTTATAATCTTTCCAAGACATTGAATTTTCGTCAATTAGTCGTCATTTTCATTGAGTTAGAGTCATTTTTATCCATTTGGCGAGATTTGCATTAATTTGGCAACATTTAAAAAATTCCGCCAAATTCGTCACCAAAATCTCGCCAAGTGTTATGGAAGGAGAAATAAGTTATTCTTACAGTAGAAAAATAACTATTGGTGTTCAAGTACAAAAATATTACTCAAAGTATCTTTATTCATGAATGGAACGAGCTAGATCCACGAGAGTGGTGTCGCCAAATTTATCGCATGATATTATATATGAAAAGTGAACATTTGTCTCAACAGTTAATATTTTATTTTTTAATTTATGGGATTTTTTGAAAGATTTATTTGATATATATCGAATAGCTTTATAGGTTAATAAGCGTTAATAGGTTAATTCCCTGTTTTGTCCAAATTTCTATTGATTTCATGCGGTTTCATTCTTGTCTTATGTCCGATTTTATGACGACAATTCGAAGCATTTGCTAATTTATATGCTGGCGTCCGAGCGTGTGCCATGGCCTAGTAACTAGCTATAATCGGGACTAAGAAGAGTTCACAATCGTTCTTCCGCCAACTATTTTGGCAATATAAAGGCAATTGCTTCTTCCTTCTTTGCAATTTTGTCATGTATTGTGTTTTTTGAAGTTAGCAGCTATACAGCGCAATTTCATGAAATACTTTTTACATTTTTTTTATTTTTATATTTTTACATTTTTAGCATCATAATTTCTATTTCCTTATTCCTTTTGGTTATTATATATATATATATATATATATATATATATATATATATATATATATATATATATATATATATATATATATATATATATATATATATATAAAAATAAATTATTAAATCCAAAGTTAGATTGTATGTAGTAACTCATAATACACTATTCCAAAATTTTCTACAAATACAAAGAAATTAAGACAAAAAGAGGAAATAATAAAGCATAATGCAAGTCATAAGGACAAAGACAATCAACAAATTTCAAAAATGAGGAATGCAAATAAGAAAACAAAAAAATCAAGCAAAAAAGCTTGCACATGGAGGAGATTTAGGCTTACGAGATTAGGCTTACGAAAAGTTCATTTCGAAAAAATTCTCATCGGGTCCATATATCTTTTCGAAATGAACACAAAAATGCTTGTTTCTGAAACACAAGATAGATTTTATCTATAAACTTGTGTTATATGGACGACAAGCATAAAGATTGGAACAATAAAGGAAACATAAATACCTGAAAACGCACCTCTTCAGCGCAACCATGAAATATGACTGGATCATCGTTGCCATATGCCAAAATGAAAAGATGTGATTTGCTGTTGCCAAAGAGAGTAATAAAAACAGTACTGCGCAAAAGCAATAAAATGAGTTATTCAACTGTTAAAGCTTCGAGATAAAAAGATGAAAATATAATTGCAGGAGAATGAAGAAGTACGGCTAAAATAAGATAATAAGGGGAGAATATGAGAATTTTAGGCTAATCGAAACTTATTAACTATACTATTGACTAAATATGCAGGATATTGATACATTTTACTGGTAATTTTGAGGTTATTAATGTGCAAAGCATGATACAGATAGGATACAAATGGAATAAACATTGAATGGAAGGGCTACCGAGCAATATTCTAAAAATGCCTAAGAGGGGATTGTGACCCCCTTAAATCCCCGGTTTCAGCATGCTGCTAGGCCGCGGCACACTCCCGGTATGGCAACAATTCCCGTAGCACTTCTTCAATGTATGCATATCGAAAGAATTTACCTTGATTTTCAAAGGGGTGAAAATATACCTAATTCCCATAGAACGCTGTCATAATCCGAAGAACAATATGGGAGAAGAAATCATCCTTCCTCTTCGTTATTTTAAAGAGTCATAACCCATACCTCGTTTCACATACTCTTATATCAAATCATTACAACATTCAGTTGTTTCTTCTTTCACCATGAGTGAATATATGATTATTTAATTATGATTTTTTATGATTTATTATTTTTTATGATGTTATATGATTTTTTAATATCGAGCTTTTAATATTTTAATGTTTTATCAATTTTCATTATATATATATATATATATATATATATATATATATATATATATATATATATATAATAAAAATATAGATAAAGAAGCTAATATTTAGAACATGAAAAATTGCATACCCTATTTCAATAAATTAAAAAGATTAAATGATATATACATATATATATATATGTGTGTGTGTGTGTGTGTGTCTGTGTGCATGTGTGTATACATCAAATAAGCGCACACAGAAAGAGGATAGTTAGTTATTCCACTGATAAAGATGAAGATCATTATTGCCAATCAAGAGAAAAGCATGTAAATTATAATATGGAACACATAATTAGAATTAATAGAAATAAATATAAATATATAAAAATAGATATAAATATATAAATATTGATATAAATATATAAATATTTTGAACTAATATTATTACCAAAAAGTATATGAATGAAGTAAGTCTAAAAATGATCATGTAGAAGAAGTAACATCTCATCAGTTGAAAATCAGTAAGATAAATTAGTGTTGTCGCTACAAGAATTCGTGCAGAGTTGCCACTAACGCTGTACAGGAAGTAACAACTTCTCAGCGGATGTCAATCACTAAGATAAATTAGTGTTACTACTTAAAAAGTAAATAAAGAGTAATTCCATTGATAAAGACAAAAACCAGTGTTGTCAATCAAGAGCAAACTTATATATAACAATACCAATACGGAACACATCATAAATAGAATAATTAAAAATAATTATAATTATATAAAAAACATAAATAAATATAAAAATAATTTGAACTAATATTAATATAAACTGTAAATTTTTTAAAGGTATGCAGTGTCTTCTGGAAAAACGCACAGTGAGATTTTGCATATGATAAATGGCTGTTAGAACACCTATACAAAATTAAATATATAAATATGTACAAACGATAACAGGCTGTGATGCAGAAACTACAGTAATTATAATATAATTAGGGATGGATAATTCTGATATAGATGATGTATTTATAAATGCTCAGTTATTAGCAGCGTCCCTCAATCGGTTTCGCACTTACTATATGTACGACAGCTTTGAACAGCTGGCACTTGTAACAGCTGAAAGAAAACTTGCTATGTACTACAATTTTGCGAATCTCCATAAAGGCAAATTATTTCCTATCACACAGACGATATTTTGATTAAAAATATATAAAAAAACAAAGAGTATCTTTTATTTAATATCTGAAATTTATTGACATCGTCGAAGCGATACAATTTCGATTTAATGAGAGGAGATATGATAAGGTGTCGATACATTACTGAAATATTTATAAAGGTATACTGCACTAGTATACTGCATGCGTCATATCAGTAAACTGCATCGCTAATTTGTTATCGATACTTTGCTTTCAATTCTCTTTCGTTATAGAAACTTGGAGTTGGATATTTTCAAAGTATTGATAGTTCGAGACCAATTGGGCCCGATTAAGAAAATCTGAGCACCTGGGAACAGCATTCTTCAGGCTCACTTTACCAGATTATACAAGGGAAAACAAAAATATACTTATTTCCATATACTTATCTCCATATACTTATCTTCATATATACCAAATATTCTTATTATTTTGAGTTCAGAGAAAAAACGTTCACTAGAAGATATTCAAGAAAGAACTCCCTTAACCTACGAATCAATCTGCATAGGAGTCAAATTAATAAATGCAAAAGTAATGATTCACAAAATACGAATTTGGAGATAAGCCACTTTAAAAGGCATGGCTTTGAGGCTATTACTGTAAAAATTTTGGATATTGTGCCTAATTCAGAAGAACATTTATGGTGGGAGAACGTACACATTCGACAGTTTTGTACCAGTTTTCCTTATGGACTTAATTCAATCAATTTCAACCATATACATAACATAGAGTACTGCAGAAACAGCAACACTCATGCAGTAATTAAGAATCCAACTCAACGGAAAATAACAAGATGGAAACGAGGTGGTAATAATAAAGGTATAACATATAATGACACACTAGTAAAGCTGGAAGCCTTCATTATAAAAATGGCGTCTTTTAATGCAATCAGAACAAGTTGGATAAAAAACGTTGCATTTGGTATTCGTAAAAGATACATTAAACGTATCTGGAATATTTGTAAAAAGGAAAATATGATTGAACATCAGAAAAACCAGCCCTATGCAACAACCAATTATGCTATTCTTCTGGACATAATAAAACTACGGGCTGAAATGTATCATATTCAACTAGATAATGCCGATCGCAAACCAACTAAAAAAGAATATTTTATTACCACCTTTAAAAATAAAGGTTACAATTATATACCTTTTAAAAAAATTCTACGCACTCATGATCAGCTATTGCCACTCTCAAACACAGCAGTCTCTGTTACACATCGGTATTTAAAAACTCTTGAACGTAGTATTTTTAATTATAATAACATAGGCAGGAATATGTACCTTTTTGCCAACTCAATATGCAATTGCACTTCAAGCGACTACGTTAATAACGACCACGGCCACATTATTACCGGCAATATGAATCTAATAGAGGACACAGATTTTAGGACAATTTTAAAACTGGGTACGAAATATCGCACCCAAGATTTTTACAATATAGACAAGTTTTTTAGTCAAGAACTCAACGCGTTTATATATAAACTGGCTATAAAGTACAGTCTGCCATTATCTACTTTTAATGAATGGCGTCATCATATAATAATGGATTTTAACTATTACTATCACATTGCATATAAAGAATTTGAAAAATACAAAATAAATAAAAACATTCTGGATCAAGTTGTCAAAAATTACGCTATTACGTATACAAATAAGATGACGTCAAATTATACATTTACATGTATGCAATACTATATTGAGATCCTGCAGAAAAATTACAACAATGATGAGATGTATAACTTGTTGAAAGAGCCTCAGCGGGAAATTGAAAATAAAATACGCGCCTTGTATAAAGGTGTTGGAATAAAGATCAAACATATCAGATTTCCATACATGGAAATAAAAAATAATATAAAATAAAACGATGTTAAAAAAGGGCTCAATCATGGTAAAAACAGTACGAATGTGATTACTAGATTGCGTAATCAACCCGAAAATTTAATATACAAGAGCTTTGATTTCAAGGACCTATTCAATAACATCAATTCAGACGACCTCTTCGATATTATGTTAGAGATCCATAGCACCTACAATATGCAAAAATACATCGAACTGCACAAATAAAAGGCTATATTGAACATAGTATTATATGAGAATATTCTAAATAATGGTAAAGATTTCTATCAACCAATAAAGGGTATCCCTATGGGGGGAGGATGCTCCTCAATGTTAGCGGATCTCTACCTTAACAAGTACGAAGAAGGTACTTTTATTCTAAATGAAATACCTTATTTTAGATTTATGGATGACATTCTTTTTGGATGTATTAAAAACACCTCTGATTTCGATTTCAGTTTCTGTTCATCAAATCTGGAATTAACGGAAACTAAAAAGATTCACGATAGTGAGATTAGTTATCTTGATCTATGTATCAATTTCACTGAAAATGAAAAAATATATACAAAGCAATATGATAAAAGAAATTATTTTGATATAAACATTAATTACATAATCGATTGGAAATCGAACTTGAGCGCCAATATTTTCCGCAATATCGTTAGAAATCATTTTCTAAGAAACTCCAGATTGCATACTTATAAGGATGATCGTATCAAAAGTGATAAAAAATTCATAAAGGAAGCGTTGAAACAGCACTATCCAATAGGATACCTCAAACACTACTATAATGCATTGCATTGCAAGGAAATTAATGCATTTGATAGTGATATTGGCAACACCTACTTTATATAATATAATGGCAACGCACTGAATCGCTCGGCACTTTATATATGAATTGTTGAATGATCTGTCATTCGGTTTAACTTCTTATTTCAACCTGTCTCAATCCAAAATTTTTTTCTCCACTCAGTCCATGCATTCACTTCTGGCATACGTCTTTTGCTTTGACGTTCCAAGGAAATATGGCCACAAGGACGTAACGGTTCCGTGAGTGTTTCCTTAGGAGTAATAGCTGGCTATAAACGGGAACAAGGGGTCACAATCCCCCTTGGCCATTTGTTATTTCCCTGTTGGCACTTATATCACATCTCGGCCTTTTTGATCTTATATATATATATATATATATATATATATATATACCGTAGCAAACTTTAATAATTATGAAAACTTTGCAATATTGCAAATGCAAAAATTGCGTAAATATGAATGACAAAACAAAATCCATTTAATTTATTGCACAAATGCAGCTAATAAATAAAATTATTTCAATAAGGAAAAAAAGTTTGAAGATCCAATAAAAGAAAAGTGAGAAGCTGTAACACGAAAATTCAACTATCTAACAGGCTTACGAAATAAAAGTATAAATCAACAAATCTTCAAGCAAATGGGAAAAAATAAAATAAAATAAATATCGAATCAACAAGTCAATGAAAAATATCTAAATACAAAGGCATGGAATCGAAAAAAATAACAAACGAAATCAAGCACAAACGCTATACACGTGGACAAGGCTCTAAGCCTAAATCATGAATTGTTCATTTATATAAAAATCGTAGTCATGTCCAAGTTTTTTGTTGAAGCAAACACAAAAATGTATGTTTCTGAAGACAGAGATAGATTATATCTATAAACTATTTCTACTTGGACGACATACATATATAAGAAAAATAAAAGGAAAATGGATACCAAACAACTGACTGAAAAAACACACTAACCTAGTAAGCACGGGAACACAGAAAGAAGTGACAAGTGTTGCCATTCACAAAGGAATAAGATATACTGTTGCCACTCGTAAGAAATAAATAACAGTAATACGAAAAGACATGTACAAGAGATAATATACCATCAAGATGGGCAATAATAGAAAGGCTAATGTCTAAGTGGATGTATAAATAAAATATAATTAAAACAAGAGAAGGGGGATGTCAGGCTAAAATTTAAAGCAATATTAAATAAATAAAAAAATTCAAGAAAATCCAGATATTCTAAATTTTTTAACTATACCATTTACAAAATAAGAGGGATATTTATATAAATTGCTGGTAATTTGATTGAACAGTAGATTATACAATAGATTATATCAATAGATAATACAATATACAGATATGTTAATGATCTGATTTGCTTAGTACATAAGGAAAATTGTGTCATTACTATAGATTTTTATTCTGATAATTTGGAATTAATTAAACCAAATTTTTTTTTTTTTAATTTTACAAGAAAAATTTTGAAAATCGGTTTCGTGAGTCCAAATGATTACAACTATAGCGTGTTATCTTTCATTTTAAAGGACTTGAAAAATGTTTTCGCTTGATACCATACTTTACAATGTACCCCAGGGGGTAACTTACTCCCCAAGGGGAGAAAGGTAATGACGTCACGAACAAAAAAAATTGTATCTGAGCTATTTTTCACAACAATGGTTGAAACTAATAAGTCCCGTGATCATTGAGTTATAACTAAACTCTTTAAAGCATGATTATGTCAAATTTTGTCTTATGCTGACATGTTCTAATATAAAATTTAGAATAAAAATTCAGAGTTTTCGCTCGAATTAAAAAAAAAAACTATCTAATCTAGATTTTTGATAACACAACCGGATATAAAATTTCGTCAAAATTCATTAATATTTGGGCTGCTATTGTGTACACAAGGAATCGACCACAGGAATCAGACAGACGCACATCACTCCTAAAAAAAAAGCAAAACGTGTTTAGAAGGTCTTAATATATTGGCATCAAAATCTCGAAATCGAAAATTTTCAGGAAGACAATAATTTCTCAATACCACATATGAGAAAGAGTAAATATGCCATGTAATTGAGCACTAATTTAAATATAGTTGCTTCGACGATATGCAGTTGCTTCCAAGATACCTATGATTCCAGCAAATTTACCCTTTATCCTTTTGCAAAAAGCTATTTTATTACCTATAGCTGGAACTGAGTCCAAGCGCACCTATTTTTATTCTAAACATGAACAAGTGCTGCCAGTAAATTCCTAATTACACTACACATCAATCCTACACTATTAAAGAGGAAAAACCTGCTGAAAATATGACTTGTAAATTTTTCGTTTCTTTGATATCAAAGATTTATGCAGCATTTTAATATGCTATTTAAAATTGGAGATTATTTTGTTATCACTTACTTTCATACATATCAAAGGTGGACAAACTGTGGCTCCCAATGCAACTCTGTGGAAATTATGATGTTGCTCTTTAGGACTTATGATGCTTCTCTGTCCGGCTCCCGTAGCTATTCTGTGCGACTCCCGAGACAATATAAGGTTTCATTGCCATTTTTCGAAAAATTAATCTTATGTTTTTTTCAGATGTAATGCAATACCTCCAACATTTAAATCTGACACTGATCGAAAAAACAAAATTTTTACTGAACTTGTCCAATCGGATTACAATTTTCAAAATAAAATACTGTTTTTTAAGAGATCTGGCAGCAAAGAAATTTGACCACTCTCCCAAGCTTCAATTAAAAATAACTGTTTTTCCCGGTGTTGAAATTAAGGGCAGGAAGTTGAAACAATTCAAAGAATACATAGAAACACTTTAATGATTTTGAGAACAAACATATCTAAAAATCTAAGCAAGCTAAAGCCATACTATGAATTTCTTGTGAATTATTTTTAATTGATTTAATCGACAATAGATGTCCTGTTATTGCACATTTTGCCTCGGATATTGCACATTTTGCCTCGGCTTCACTAGATGGTTGGTTGGTTGATTAAGATTTTTAGCACATGATCCAAAGAGGATAAGCTGCGTCAGTCGTATGGTATCGCACTAAAAATATAAATAGAATAAAAACAAGAACAGGTGTATAATCTAAAAGAATGGTAATAGAGGTATTAAACATAACAATGAAAAGTGCACAATAGTGGAAAGAAGATGGTCAACGGTTAACAGATTACGAAAGGTGAAGTTAGATATGATGGTAGAAGACAATGACCAATAAGAAAGGGAAAAGCCACATATGAGGATTTTCTCCAATCAAATCTCCCAAAGTGATAATGTAAGTTTTGAAATGTTTAAATCGAAAGTGTTTTTATTTAGTGCTATCAATTAAATATGTTTTGCAACTCATTGAGGTTTGACAACCGTTACAAAAAGGTTTAATTTTTCTTAAAAGCAAGTGCATATGGGTAAAACGAGTGTGACCAATACGCAGACCAGTTCAAATTACATCAAGTTTCGTACATTGGAAGCTAGTCCATTTTTGAACTAAAGGGCTTAACTTCGTGCAATTTATTATGGGATTGCTGGTCCCAGAAAGGTTGCTATTCATCATAAGTAATTTTTATAATGAATTGTTTTGTGTCTGATAAGGGAATGGTTAGATTTAAAGTTTGAGTAGCTGGTTTAGCAGTGGTATCTGCCAACTCATTTTCTTTTATACCAACATGTCCAGGGACCCAACTTACCAGAAACAGAGCTTATTCAGCTGCAGGAATAAGCAGCATGATTATATGAGCTGCAGGCTGGAAGATAAAAAACCCATAAAAGTTCGTCTAACTGGCTTTTGGAAATAAATCAAAAAATCAGTGTATTCCAATCTTAAAAAAAATTGGATTCGGACTACTCTCTGTTTTTGGCCCAACTCACTGCTGTGAATCTCTCTTCTCTGCAATGAAATTTATCACTTCAAATAATCGTGCTATCAATACTAACAACTATTTTACTGAGATTCTTAAAACAGCTTTAATTCCCTACCAACCAGATTTTAAACTACTAACAGCAAAAATAAAGACACAATCAAAGTCTTCGACGAGCAGAGATCAAACATATTCTTCCTTGGTAAGTAGGAGTACAAAATAGTAGTATTTTTTATTATTTATTAATACAATTTTAAAATAACATATTTTCTGTGACTCTGGCGTATTTAAAAAAGTATAAATAATTGTTTATGTGGCTCATTTTATCGAAGAACTTACCCACTCCTACATAAAGCATCTTGACTTGGCTTTATTTTTTATCAATATCATTATACAATTTATATGAATTCTCACGTTAATTGATATTGATATCATTTAAATAGATTTTTATATTTTACAGAAATATTTGTATTAACTTACTGGTATATAAAGATTATATTGGCTTATTTTCTAATTTGCGTTTAAAGTCCCTTTGTGATTACACCTTATATTTGAACACATTCTGAACTTTTAAATACAAATAGTACAGAAAAATACGCTGGGGGGCATTTTATGTTTTATCCATTAAGAAATTACACATCAAGACGGTTTACTTCTTAAAGTATAGAAGTTGCGCTCACACACGTGTAAGATAAGTTACAACCAAGGAAGATAATGGAAGCAATGATCGTTATGGAAAATTAATGTTTGGATTGTGGGGAGTTATCTCTTTAGAACTTTAAATCTGATTTCCAAACAAGAGAATAAGATATTCTGCTCCCTAGATACTTCGAATCATATTTCCAATAAACAGCAGCTTTAACAATGATGTGCGGTCATTTTCCACCGTACGATAGTTAATGATATTTATGTAGCAATCTTTTCCTTTCAAAGATTAGAAATCTGCTTCATTAATCATCGGTGATTGATTTTAGCATAAAGAAAAATAAGTTGAAATTTACACCTTTGTATCCAAAGCTAAGTTGAATCCTGCATAGTAAAAGATGATTTTGTGTGTGTGTGTGTGCATGTCATCTATAGTTAAACATCTAAGCTAGGAAATATTGCCGAAATTCTGTATAGGGGCACTTCAGGATTCCTGACGATACGCCTCGTTGCGATTTTTAAAAATTCGAATTCATTTAAAAAATACCAAACGATAATTTAAACGTCTACTGCCTTTATGTCTTCTGCCAAAAAATGGCAAAACTGTCGGTGTCATATACCTGAACTATCTAGGATGCATCAATATACACATAAAGTTGGCAGATTTATTAACTAATGAATGGTGTAAAAATTAATATGAGTTCCACATTGAATTTTTCGGCTACAGAGCAAACTATGTCTTTAATACTACTTAACTCAAAATTTCAAACTCTTGGGCAGAGATTGATAGTTAAAGCATTGGTATTGCACACAGTAGATCCAGCTCCCACCCGAAACTATCCACGTTAAATCTGTAGCTTCAAAAGTCCAACTGAGAGGTGATACAGTGCGGCTGAAATCAAGCACCTAATTTGCACTAATAGTTTCTGATGATGAAACCATTTTACAAGTTATGGTAGTGAACAAATTAACATAAGAGAAATTTGTTTAAAATTCTATACATGTAAAATAACGCGTTTGGAAGAAACCTGGGTAAATAAGATATACATTAACTTTGTAATACTTTAATGTCTTTTAACTACTACTATGTATTGGAACAATATTCATAATATGCCATACCCTCAGATCATGCAGCTAACGTATTTTTTCTTTGTATATTATTTATTTATTTCAAAAATGTAGCTCTTTACAAAATTCTTCAAAACATTAACCTAAAAATCTAGACATTTAAAGCAAAATAATCAACTTATACCAATTAAATGAAACAGAAAATATTCGATAAAAACATTTTAAGACTATAATCTTAATCTATTCCTTGGATATAAAAATTAAATAATAATAAAAATAAATAAATATATCTTTAAATATGAAAAACAGATTTAATTTAATGTAATTTCAGTTTCTAGCTATAATTTACAGAAAATGAGCTGTATTTTAGAAAGTGCATTTAAATTAAATGTATATATTAGGAGTAGGCTTATTGGATTGTTCCCTTACTAGGTCTATTTTGGGTTATCCAGGGAGTTTGAATCCATAGAAGTCAATCTACACAGTAAATGATGCAAAGAACTTTGAAATAACATCAAATTTTTAGCGCTTGTCATACTTACAAAATCTAAGCATCTATACATTTTACGATACACGAGAATGGGAATCTCAGTGTTGTAATGGCGATTTCGCGAATGCTTGCTGATGAAGCAGGGGTACACTGATTTCGTGGTATTTTCACTGCCAGAACCGATGTTTCTAGTTAGCCGTGCTTTCCATGTTCATGACGTCACAGCTGGAGCGAGTTTCTTGCTATGGGGAATAGTCAAGTTTTTGGAGTTGTAAATTTGTTTTGTATATTTGGCATTATTGCGCATGGAAAAATCAGAGTTTGGTATTTATTTTTGTTGAAATTTATTTTGTTGTTTTATTTAGGATTGGGATGACGTCGAATAATTCGATAATTCGCTCTAGTTTATTATAATTAACAATATTATACGACATACACACTGTAAATAGAAACGTCTGAAATTCACATACAAAAGTAAATTAATGAGTGTCATAAACTTTGTAGCGTAAATTTGTTCTGTATATTTGGCATTATTGCGCATGGAAAAATCAGAGTTTGGTATTTATTTTTGTTGAAATTTATTTTGTTGTTTTATTTAGGATTGGTATGACGTCGAATAATTCGATAATTCGCTCTAGTTTATTATAATTAACAATATTATACGACATACACACTGTAAATAGAAACGTCTGAAAATCACATACAAAAGTAAATTAATGAGTGTCACAAACTTTGTAGCATTTTTTATGTTGAAAATTTTTTAGATCGATTTATCGTCTGAATTCCATTTATCGTAAAACGTCTGAAAATATACGGCATCTGAACGGGACCTTCTGATTGGCTAGCTGAGAGATGTATTTTCACTCGGTTAAAGCGTCTTAAATGCGTTTCCAAGATTAAGTTTGTTGACATCGTGACATGTTGCAAAATTCAAATATCAGAGATAAGAAACTTTAGAACGAGTTAAGTTCATTTGAAATAGAATGAAAAAGTCATGTGCTACCCAGATCGGATTTTCAACCAATTTGGATACATAAAAAAATACTTTATCCACATACTGAAAATAGCACATTAAAATTAAGCAGCTGTTAACGTTATAATTACCACAAAGGAGAAAAGCAGAAATAAATCATGCTTTATAAAATGATCATCCATAGTTATTTTCTCTCTCACACATGGTAACTCAACCAGTGTACCGCGACAAGGGTGCCGTGAGATTTGGAGAAGGAAAAATACCTTTCATGATAAAAAATGGACTAGAGTGAGGCTGAACTCAAATTTCTCATACAAGAATCTATTTTTACTAGCTTTTTTTTTCAAATTTTACATGAAAATATTTGAAAAATCGATATCATGTGTCCAAATAATTAGACTTATAACGTACTATCCTTCATTTTAAAGGACTTGAGAAAATATTTCGTAGTTGGCAATGTAGTCCCCAGGGAACGGGAAACTCCCCCCCCCCCCCCCTGACGGAGCGTAATGACGTCATGAATAAAAAAATTGTTCCGTGGTCATTTTTCACATAAATGATGAAACAATAAAGTCTCGTGATCAATGAGACATAAATAAACCTTTTTAATTATTATTATATCAAATTTTGTCCTATAGTGCCATGTTAAGAAATATAAAATTTCAAATAAATTTCGAAGTTTTTACTCAAATTAAAATATATATATATATATATATATATAGTTATAGATATTTCATAGTAAAGCCGGAAATAAAGTTTCGTGAAAATCCATTAATATTTGAGGTCGACTACAGACATACAGACGGACATCACTCCAAAAATAGCCAAAACGTTTCAGGTCTTAAAACATATATTAGCATCAAATTTTCGAAATCGAATATTTTCGTGAAATCAATTGTTTCTTAATACTACTTATAAGAATGTAAAAATAGTTTCAGAAGGTAAATTCATTAAGCCTCTGACATTCCATCGAAGAAACAGTCATGTGACATACAAAGTCTTGAATAAACATACACAATGGCGAAGCTAGATAAAATAATACCTGGGACCAAAATAAGCGCATAAAAAACCCATGCTGAATATTTTAACAAGGTTGCAAATAAAAAAAATTATAATAAATGAATGTCAATGAAAATAATTAATGACGTTTTGTTATTTTGTTATCACAGCAGTCACATCCGGTTTTGCGTTTGTCTGTAGAACCGATTCAAAAACGTTTTATGTGTGAAAACGCAATGCAAGGGAAATTCTGTTTTGACTATATATAACAAATGGATATAATAAATGAATATAACAAATGAATAAATGAATGTCAATGAAAATAATTAATGATGCTTTATTATTTTGTTATCACAGTGGTCCCTTCCCGGATTTGCGTTTCTCTGTAGAATCGATTCAAAAGCGTGTCATGTGGGAAAACACAATGCAAGGGAAATTCTATTTTGACTAGTCAGGGGGGGGGGGGGGGGTAGAATAAGAAAATATCTATACCACTCACTAACTATCAAAGTTATCAAAATTAGTGCCGCAGTAACTCTATTTGGTGCCTGTTGCTGGATTTGGTCCTACATTGATCCCTACATTGATACAAAGCCTTATTCTCGCCCCTTGCATACCTTTGCTGCAGCAATCTTTTTAAATTAGTGGGGGCTCTTCATAAAAATTGCTATTAATTTTTAAAATTACTTTCTATAATTTTCAGATCCAAAACAAGTGTACTGAAATGAAATGAATAATAAGAGCGCAGATACGTCTACCTGGGGTATAGCAGTTAAGTGATAGAAAGCGTGTGCACATTTCCTTTTCTGTTATATTTCCAATGTAACATTCCCTGAAGCGGATAGACGTTCAGAGCTACGTCTCTCCTGAACAATGCACCAACTCTTAGAATATCAGTTGTCAGAAAATATTTCATTCATTTATTTCGAGTAAGAGCGAAAATCCGACTTTCTTCGGGTCCTAAATAACTGATCGCTACTTAAGTAATACACATACATATTACCACTCAATTTAAAAATCGCCTGTTTTGAACTAAAATCATTTCCTTCTTCCGTTTCAATCCAAATGCTTCTATATTTTTAATGCATGTATAGTAACATGCAACTGTTTGCCAAACCATCCGCTACTTAAATAATACATATACAGATAACACCGCTCAATTTCCAAATCGCCTGTTCTGAACATAAATCATTTAAGTAATTCAATTCAAATCATTTAGTTCCAGTGTATGTGCGTAATGCGCGACTATCTGACGGGCATGTGCAGAAACGTCCACTGGAAAGGAGAGGAAAATGAAAAGCAATTCATTAACGAAATCTACAATTTCAATTTTTATGTGTTTGCTTGAAAATTCACAAATAATCAAATAATATAGTAATTATTATTCATTTTTGTTAGAGTGATAAAATATAGACACATATTTTAACAAAATTATGGACTTATGCTAAGCTTCTTTTTTCGGATACGACTAAGTAAGTGTCAGCAAACCCAAAAAATACAAATATTGATATACAGGGTGGTCATAAAAAAACTTCCCCGATGTATAAACCCCTAGCGGCTTATCCGCTCAACCAATCGAAAGGAAATTTCAGATATCGTTATTTGAAGGTATGCGCTCGAGATTGTGATGATTTCAAACAATAGAGCTCTCGCGGTTACTGTTACAGTGAGAAAATTTCGAAATTTTCGAATGGCAACACCCACTTTTTTCCTGCGCAAATTGATCAGCGCATTGAAAAACCATAAATGGGGTTGGAACGATACACGTATGACGAAAATTACCGGCGTAAAACACTTGCAAAAAAGAGCTTTGAAAAGGACCAATGGCAACACAGGAGGTGCACTGACGCACTTTGCATAAAGCACAGGGATAGACAGTAGAAGCACCAATCACAGAACACCATGTGTAAAGCATTGCTTGTGGAAAACCTTTAAGCAGTGTGGAAGGTTGTTTCTTCAATCAGGTTTTCGAACGTGGCAACAAGATGACAGTTTCAGGGAAACAACGAGGTGAATTGATAAAGCTGTTTTATATGAACGGGGAAAATGCTGCCGACGCAGTGCGAGTTTATCGGCTAAATCATAAGCTAAGACGAGGCCCACGTTTCGTTCGAACTGTTAAAATTTATAAAAAATTAATTTTGTAAAAAAAAATTGAAGAAACTTCATGCACATGTGATAGACCGCGATCCGGACGACCATCTGTTCCTGTTGAAGTTGTTGCGGAAGTGCATAATACGATTACTGCAGGTCCATTGCGT
Organism: Amaurobius ferox; assembly: GCA_951213105.1. NCBI lineage: Eukaryota > Metazoa > Arthropoda > Arachnida > Araneae > Amaurobiidae > Amaurobius > Amaurobius ferox. Next base: position 49,876,116 of record OX578152.1, read on the forward strand.
ACTGAAAGAAGTGTTGCACGCAATTTTGATGTGCCGAAAACCACACTCCTCATGTTTCTGCACTCTGTTCTGCGGATTGTTCCCTATCAATTCCAGCGCGTCCAGATGTTGCAACCTGGAGACGAGCAACAGCGTGTCGACTTTGCGAATGTTTTCCTAATCAGATTTGATGAAGATAGCACGTGGCCGCTGCGGATATTATGGACGGATGAGGCACATTTTTCCGTAACTGGGAACGCAGACTCCAAGAACTGCGTTCACTGGGATGACGAAACTCCTCACGATGCGGCACCAGTGCACTTACACAACGTAAAGTGACTGTGTGTTGCGGCATCGCAAGCACATTCGTTCTCGGTCCGTGCTTCTTCGAAGAGGTCATTTCCAATGGTATGTAAACGTGCTCCATCACAGGTCCTCGGTATAAAATAATGTTGCATAATTACGTAATTTCAGAATTGCAACAGCGAAATGTCGTTAATGACATTGTATGGACGCAAGATGGTGCTCCTCCACACGTCGCTATATGTGTTCGACAAGTGCTGCAACAGAACTTTGGTGAGAGAATCATCTCCCGTAACTTTGCAGTTTTGTGGCCACCACGATACCCCGATCTCACTCCGATGGATTTCTGGTTCTGGGGTTATCTGAAATCTAAGGTGTACACATCAAATCCACGAGATTTGTCAGAATTGAAAGCTGTCATAAAACGTGAAGTTATCCAGATTCCTCCTGCGATGTTACTTTCGTCATTGTTGTCAACAGTCTCCCGCATGCAATGCGTTATCATCTGCGAAGGTGGACACTTTGAAAACTTGTAATTCCTATAAAAGTTTTTCTCCCTCTCTTCTCTTGTGTTGTTATTGGTCCTTTATAATGCTCTTCTTTGCAAATATTTTGCGCCGCCAGTTTTCGTCATACGTGTATCGTTCCAACCCCATTTATGGTTTTTCAATCGCTGATCAATTTGAGGAGGAAAAAAGTGGGTGTTGCCATTAAAAAATATCGAAAGTTTTTCACAGTAACCGTAACCGTGAGAGCTCCATTATTTGAAATCATCACAATCTTGAGCGTATACCTTCAAATAACAATATCTGAAAATTTCCTTTTCATTGTTTGAGCGGATAGGCTGCTAGGGGTTCAGATATCGGGGGAGGTTTTTTATGATCACCCTGTAATTTAAAAATAGATGAATAAATATTAAGGAGTTATCCTACGAATTTGTTCTCAAAGATCGTAGGAAAGAACGTTCTTCGATCTTTTCCACGGAAATCTTGTAAGAGATGGATATCCTGTAAGAATATTTTTGATTGCTAAGGAGACGATTTGTGTGAATATCGCTTAAAATTGTGCTTCAACATAAAATAACTATAAAACTTATTCGAATAAAAAAACACTTCCATGCTGTCCTGGATTCTGAAGTTCTTCAATATCAAATTTCGTCGCTTTTCGAAACTTTGATCTTCCGCAATAGACAGCAAACACACACAAACATATTTTTTTACTATTTAAGATAATATTACAATGTATTCTCTAGTTCGGCCGTCCAAACAGTTACCTTCCACCTTTCTGGTAGGTCGGACGGTCTGGGTCTTAACGTATTCTCTAGAATCGTGGTTGGTCGCTCAGTACGCAAAACTGAGTCCAAATTTCTGGTTAACTAACACGTTTATTCGCAAGCACAGTGTCAACAGGAACTGTAGACAGTAGAACAACACTTAAATGTTCCTTTATTTTCACAAAACAACTGATACTATTTTCGAAACATGACGAATGTCACAGTTCAATGTAGCTTCTATCACGTTAACTGCTCTCCTACTGAGTGATGACTCCTTTTATAGACTCTCTATAGAAACTTCTAGAAATCTCTCATACCCCGTAGAATACTCGGTATTACGCGGTGTTTTTCGAACCTTCGAAAATTTGTCAAATTGACGATACATCGCTTAATCTGGCAACCCCTTCCAAATTTCAGCATCTGCCCCACGTCATAGGAAAGGTTGAATTTACGGGTGTTTTCTCCGTCTGATTTTCAAAAGTGATTCCAAGCATATATTACACGTTCGTAACAATAATATGTAATTAAAAAAACAGTTAAAACTGGTATTTTAACTATTATTTTATGTTAATTTTATTATGACCAAGTATACTTGTTCATAAATTATTTGTGTAAACACTTTCTACTTTGTTTCCCTCGACTCTTTATCACTGAACATAAATAAATACTCGCTATCAGTCCCATCCAGAACCCTGCTCCAATTGAGGTTCCGACCCCAGTAATTAATTAAATTAACTGAAGAGTGACACAACTTGATTTTCTCGTAATAAAATTAAATTTACTTTTCAAATTTCACACACAAAAAAATTGAAAAATTGATATCATGGGTCCAAATGATTACAACTTTAACGTATTACACTGAATTTTTAAGAGCTTGAAAAAACCATTTCGATTGATACCATACCTTACAATGCATCCCCAGAGAATGACGTCACGAACAAAAAAATTGTATCTTTGCTTCTTTTCATACCAATGATTGAAACATTGAGCCTAAAATAAATCCTTTTATGCATGGCTATGTAAATTTTTGTCATATGCTAATATGTTAAAATTAACTGGAGTTCGATTCAACTCTATTTTGCATACCAGAATCCATTTTCATTAGCTTTTTTTTTCAAATTTTGTAAGAAAATTTTTGAAAAATCGGTATTATGGACCCAATGATTACAATTATATCATGTTACCCTTCACTTTAGAGAGCTTGAAAAAATCTTTGGATTGATAACATGCATGATAATGTACCCCCCGGGGAGGGATAACTTGCCCCTCGAGAGGGATAATGACGCCACGAACAAAAAACTAGAAAGATCAATCATGCATAAAGCATTGATTATGAAACACTTTTCAGCTCCAATTTTCTTTAAACAGCTCTAAAATGCGATACATTCAGTGGTAATATTTTTAGAATTTCGCAATACTGCAATAATTATCTATATTTGAAAATTAAACTCCATCGGAAAAGAACGAACTTGATTCAAATGACGTCATCGCAATATAAATCGTCTGGCTCTCAGTGTAAAAGCAGTAAATATTTCATTGATGCATTTTAATTTCATTCATCACAATACTACAATAAGTTATTCTACTTAAAAACTTAAAACCATGGAGGTAAAAGTAATTTAACTCTATGCATAAAACTTTATCGAAAAAGTCTGTTATTTAATCCTCTGCTTCTCTATGCAAAATCAATGAATGTTTCATTCATATCATCTATATTGCAGACTCCAGAACAAAAAAATTTTGAGTTAAAGAAATTCAGTAATTCTTATACAACTCATCTTACAGCCTAATCTGTTTACATTCTTCATAAGAGAAAATTAGGTTTTGCTGTAGAAATAATCAAAGTTTGATGATCGATCATTTAAACTCAAATAGATTGTAATTGTGTTGTTTCAGAATACAGAAGCACAGAAATTAAGCAAAAATAAAGCGGTTTTAGGACAGATACAACACTAAATATAAATTAAAAAAGAATTTTAAAAATCACGATTTTGACACAAGATGGATGCCATATTTTATTTGGAATGGGTCACGTGATTTCTTCATATAATGGCCACGTGATCTCTTCATATAAAGCGTGTAATTATTATTATAATTTTTATTTAAAAAACTACTGAATATAATTTGCTGAATTTTTTTTTTATATTTTATGGAATAATTTGAATATTTCCTAAAACTTTCGAAGCTATTTGTGAATTTTATATTTGCTTAAAATTTTTTTGAAAAATTAGTTCCCATAGGGTTCAATGTATTTCATTTTTTCAATCCGGATTCAATCCAAAACTAATTGGGTGATATTATTCATTTATATTCCCATGGGTTCTACAGACCGTGTGAACAACATACTGTAATTTCATTTTGATAAATTAATTGTTACGGCAGTTATCGTGCTAACGGACAGACAGGCGGAATGAACAAAGTCATAAACACTTTTCAACTATGTTGTAAAGTGTTAATAAGGGCTCCGCGAATCTGAAAAGTTTAGGAACCACTGTTATAATTCAAAATTCAAAATATTATGGTTACGCTAGTTTATGTAGAGAAAATGCGTTATTTCATTGCTTATGATGAACAATTACATTTTACGACGTAGCATCTGCCTAATTGAGATAAGCTTGCTTAAGACTGTAATATATTGGATGGGCTTATGGCTATAAACTCAGTTTATAGTTTACATGCGACATAATAAAATTAAAAGCGTTTGCGAATGTGTGACATAATAGGCTTTAAACAAAGCTTATTGATGAATAATTTTCTTTTTTATATTCTTTCCCTTACAGGAATATAATTTTAAGCTGTTAAGCTTTATAAATGACGAGATTCGGGTTTTGTTTCTGCTGATTAACATTAAAATTTAACTTCGGTTGTGACCAGTTCGTAGCGACTAGCATTGATTTAATTGCTTTGAAAATAATGAAATCAAGTTTACGTATGTGTCAATTTATAATGTATGTAAATTTTTGATGCGCTGCTACAATAAAGCACTTTGGACAATTATTATATTAAATATGAATTTTTGCACATTTTTTAAATAAATAACTCCCGTACGGCAATTCATAGAAGTTTACTTTCCCTGAAATATATGGTAAAGTATAGAGAAAGTATTGGAATCGTGCCGAAGATCGTAACTGGGGTTTTCGACGGATTTACACTTTTCGGAACCTCTAGAACACGAAAAAACTATTTTTAGCGTGACGTTTGTGTGTGAATCTGTGTGTCTGTGTATATGTTTGTCTGTCTGTCTGCCTGTCGGTGCAGATATTGTATCCACTCTAACTGAAAGACTAATTGACCGAATTTTATAAAAATTGGTATGTAAGTCAGTCCCCTATGAGAGACCCTGGTGCTGATTAGATTTTGATACAATTCGGAAAAAAAGAACCTGCCATTTTTTTGCAAAATGGTGCGCAAAAATTGTTAAATCTAAAAGTTAAGGACTACGTATGCTCATATATAAAGTAATTGCTTATTTTATTCGAAATGCTTAACGACGGAAACAGTAAGCTAATCCCCAGTACTCTATGACAAGTCGTTCTCGAGATATTTTAATTATTTCGAATTTTTGCTACGCAGATTTTGAGAATAAATCCAGTTACCAAATGAAAATGAAAGCTGAATTAAACGTGTAAATTTTGTGTAATTTCAATTAACTATGCGTGCTATTTAGTGCAATTAAACTCAATTTGATAAATTGTAAATGAAATAAAGAGAAAATGAACTTGAATCTGCAGGAAAGTGAGCTGCTCACATTATGTGCTACTCACATTATGTGCTGCTCACATTATGTACTGCTCACATCAGATTTTTTGATACCGTTTATAAAACAAGGATCTGTTTTGTAGACATTTTGCCCCAGGAGACAGTTTTAAAATATTGTATCGAGTGTGGTCAATATGTGTATCATTTATTTCTTTAAAAGAAACTATCCGAATTCCGTACTATACTTTTTTGAGATCCTCCCAGGGAGCATAAATATATGAAAATGTGAACTGCAGCCGTACACTCCAGATTTTTACTTTCCCCTGAACACGTTTTGACTACGTCTGGGGTGATGGCCGTCTGTCTGTCTTGTGGTCGATTTTTATATACAGGATAGCGGCCACAAATGTTAATGGGTTTTCAATAAACTTTATATCCGGCTCTGTTATAAAAAATCCAGAACACAATAATTTTGTTTTTTAATTCGAACGAAAACTTCGAAATTTTATATTTTTTAACATGTCAGCATAAGACAAAATTTGCCATAATCATGAATAAAAGAAAACAGCCCGAACCATTTATTTCTTCGCAATAAAATGAGATTTATTTCTCTTTTTTTTGCGATTTAAGATTTTGTGTTCTTCTGACATTTCTCAGCGTAGCGGCAACTCAGATATAGGAACTGTGAAGAAGAATTATCAAAGGGGAAATAATTTGTAGAAGTTAAAAAATCTGTGAGCAGCACATGACTTTCCTTGAAAATTAATTTTTTATTTTATTATGCTTTGAATTTAGGTAAATTACGGAAAATAACATGGATACCTTTTTGATATTATATCCAATTTGCCTTTTTATTGTATCTTCGTTTCATTTGGCAACTTAATTCACTTAAAAACCTTCAGGTCCCAAAAACTACAATATCTGGAGACTGGTTCATCCTATAGACATGGGGTTAGTCTTATTCGCTTAGTTGTCAACATTTACCTGAAGAACATGCACTTAATTAATATATTTCACCAATTTTAGTCATTTATTTTAGATTCTCACTATCTTTGTGGGCCATTTTGCAAAAAAGAGTCGGTTACACTTTTCGGAATCATATAAAAAGCTAATCAGCATCAGGAAAGCCATCAGGAGACTTAACTAAGTTTTAAGACATTTAATTAAATAGTTTATAACTACAGTGAAAATCGTCTACATTCCCCAAATTTAAAAATGTTATATTTCGAGAATGGTCCATCTTAGAATAATGAGGTAGATCTTATTCCTTTTCCCGTCAAAGAAGAAGAATATAAAAGAAGAATTTAATTGACACATTTTAGCATATGTAATATTTTATTTTAGATCTGATATTTCAGATTTGAGGGCCATTTCGCAAAAAAAAAAAAAGTGCAGGATATTTTTTTTCCGAATCGTACCAAAATCTAATCAGTTTTATTAAATTCGGTTAATTAGTTTTTAATTAGAGTGAATACATACATTGCACAAACAGACACACAGGCACACATTTAGACGTGACGATAAAATTAGATTTTTCTTATTCTAGAGGTCTGAAAATCTAAGATTGCGATTTTTGACATGATTAAAATACTTTCCCTATACATTATCATGTATTGCAGGGAAAGTAAAAATCTGATGTGAGCAGCACATGACTTTCCCTGCAGATACAAATTCATTTTGTAATTTTTTATTTCATTATGCATTAAATTGAGTTTAATTGCAGAAAATAATGTAGATAATTTTCTGATATTATGTCCAATTCGCTTTTTTATTGCATTTCGTTTCGTTTGGCAACTTACTTCACTTTAAATTTTCCAGGTCCTTTAAATTCCAAAAACTACATTATCTCGAGAACGGTTTATCACAGAGTCAAGGGGTCAGATTTATTCGCTTAACTGTCAAATTTTACATGAAGAACAAGTGCTTAATTACTATATTTAATCAATTTTAGTCATTTGTTTCAGAGTTTTACTATCTTGCACATGTAGTATTTTATTTTAGATCGAATATATTAGATTTGCGGGTTATTTCGTAAAAAAGAGCAGATTCTCTATTCGAATCGTATCAAAATCTACCCAGCATCACAATATCCTAAGAGCGACTTATTTACCAAATGTTGTGTAATTTGATCAATTAGTTTATCGACTAGAGTGATACATACAATTTTTGCGGGTTATTTCGCAAAAACAGGTGGGATCTTTTTTTTTCGAATCGTACCAAAAATTAATCAGCACCAGGGTCACACCCAAGTGACTTACCCACTAAATTTTACGTAATTTAGTCGATTAGTTGAGTTAGAGTGGATATATGCAATTTTTGGGGAAACATTTCGTAAAAAAATGCAGGTTCTTCTTTTTTGAATCGTATCAAAATCTAATCAGCAACAGGGTGACCCACAAGTGACTAATCTACCAAATTTTATAAAATTTGAAGAATTGGTTTTTCAGTTAGAGTGGATATAAGCAATTTTCTCAGGCCATTTCGCAGAAAAAGTCGGGTTGTTTAATTTCAAATCGTACCAAAATGTAATCAGCACTAGGGAAAAGTGACTTACCAAATTTTATGAAGCTCGGTCCATTAGTTTTTTAGTTAGAGTTGATACAAAATCTGCACAGACAGACAGACACACAAACACACAGACAGACACGCACACAGACAGACACACACACAGACGTCACGTTAAAAATAAATTTTTCGTATTCTAGAGGTCTCGAAACATGTAGATCCGTCGAAAACTCTACTTGAAATTTTCGGCATGACTTCAATACTTTCCATATACATTACCGTATTGCAGGGAATGTAAAAATCTGATGTGGGCAGCACATGACTTTCCCTGCAGACTTATATTCGCGTTCACTTAATTTTTATTACACTTAATTCACTTTTAATTCAATTTTCATTCTCATTTGATAACTGGACTTCTTTTCAAAGATGGCGTAGAGAAAATACGAAAAAACTAAAATATCTCAAGAACGGCTAGTCCTAGTGTAATGGGGTGGGTCTCATTCTTTTCTTCGTTAAAAATACAAATCGTTATTAAACAAGCATTTTATGGATATATTTGAGCATACGTAGTTTTTTATTTTAGATTTTGGCGGTTTTTGCGTGCCATTTTGCAAAAAAAGGCAGGTTATTTTTTTCTAAATCATACCAAATTTAATCAGCACCAGAATGTGCCACAAATGACTCACCTACAGGTTATTTTTTTCCAAATCATACCAAATCTAATCAGCACCAGAATGTGGCACAAATGACTCACCTACCGAATTTGTTGGAATTCGGTTCATTAGTTTTTCAGCTAGAGTGGATACAAGCTTTTGCGGGCCATTTCGCAAAAAAAGGCGGGTTTTTTTTTATCTCGAATCGTACCCAAACTAATCAGCACCAGATTCGCCCACAAGTGACTTATCTACCAAATTTTATGAAATTCGGTCAATTACTTTTTTAGTTAGATCGGATACAAAATCTGCACAGACAGACACACAAACAGACAGACACACAGACAGACAGACACACACACAGACGTCACTCTAAAAAACGTGTTTTCGTATTCTAGAGGTCTCGAAACGTGTAGATCCGTCGAAAACTCGAGTTGCGATTTTCGGCATGATTCCAATACTTTCCCTATACATTACCATGTATTGCAGGGAAAGTAAAAATCTGATGTGGGTAGCAAATAACTTTCCTTGCAGACTCAAATTCATTTTTTTTTATTTCCTTAAGAACTCATTAAATTGAGTTTAATTGTACAAAATGACACAAAATTTGCATTTTTAATTCAATTTCTGCTTTTATTTGGTAATTGCACATTTTTCCAAAGGCGGCATAAATAATGCGAAAAGTCTCAAATATCACGAGAACGGTTAGTCCTAGAGTAATAGAGTTGCTCTTATTCTTTTCCTCGTCAAAAATTACGTATAAAAGAAGCATTTAATTGATACATTTGAACATATAGTCTTTTTTTAAGATATTGACAATTTTTGAGGAACATTTCGTAAAAAAAAGGCAGGTTGGTTATCTTCCGAATCGTACCAGAATCTAATCAACACCAAAGTATCCCACATGTGATTTATCTACCAAATTTTATGAAATTTGGTCATTTTGTATTTCAGCTAGAGTGAATACATGAGATTTTTGCCATTTCGCAAAAAAGGCAGATTCTTTCCGAATTGTACCAAAACCTAATCAGCACCAGGGTCACACCCAAGGGTTTACCTACCAAATTTTATGAAATTCGGTCTATTTGCTTTTGAGTTAACCACAGACACACCGACAGACACAAAGACTCACACACAGACACACAGAAAAACACACACACAGACGTCACGCTAAAATTAGTTTTATCGTATTCTAGAGTTCTCGAAACGCGTAGATCCGTCGAAAACTCGAGTTGCGATTTTCGGCATGATTCCAATACTTTCCCTGTACATTACCATGTATTGCAGGGAAAGTAAAAAATCTGATGTGGGCAGCACATGACTTTCCCTGCAGACTTATAACCACGTTCTCTTTATTTTAATTAAATTTATTTCACTTTTAACTCAATTTTCGTTCTCATTCGGTAACCGAACTTATTTTCAAAGGTGGCGTAGAGAAAATACGAAAAACTAAATTACCTCAAGAACTGCTAGTCCTAGTGTAATGGGGTTGGTCTTATTCTTTCCGTCGCTAAAAATTACGTATTAAACAAGCATTTAACGGATATATTTGAGCATACGTAGTTATTTAGTTTAGATTTCGATGATTTTTGAGGGCTATTTTAAAAAAAAAGGCAGGTTATTTTTTTCCGAATCGTACCAAAATCTAATGAGCACCAGGGTGACCCATAAGTGACTCATCTGCAGAATTTTGGGAAATTCAGTCCATTAGTTTTTCAGTGAGAGTAGATACAATATTTCGTGGGCCATTTCGCAAAATATGGCGGTTTTTTTTTATCCCGAATCGTACCCAAAATGTAATCAGCACCAGACTCGCCCACAAGTGACTTACCTAAAAAATTTTGTGAAATTCGGTCTATTAGTTTTTTAGTTAGAGCGAAAACAATACCTGCACAGACAGACATACAGACAGACAGACAGACAGGTCTTGAAACGTGTAGATTCGTCGAAAACTCGTGTTGCGATTTCGACATGATTCCAATACTTTCCCTATACATTACCATGTATTGCAGGGAAAGTTAAATGTATGGTTAGGATCACGCTTCCATTGCACATCTATGTAGCCGAGGTTTTGTGTGCTCGTATGGGCTTCAGCACTTTATTGGGAGTACCCACCTGGGGTATGTGTCAGTATTTGAAAACATGGCATTGTTTGAGCAAAACAGATTGAAACAGATGAATTAAACATTTTAACATGAACTTTAAGGTAGGAAAAATAAAATATGGAATTAAAAAATCTGATGTGGGCAGCATATGACTTTCGCTGCAGACTCATATCCGCGTTCTCTTTATTTCTTCAATAATTCTTGGAGTTTAATTGCGCAAAATAACGCCCATATTTATTTAAAATGGCACTGAATTTGCACTTTTAATTCAAAGTTTGTTCTCAGTTGGTAACTGGATTTTTTCAACGGTGGCATAGCGAAAATTCGGAAAAACTAAAATATCTCGAGAACGGCTAGCCCCTAGTGTAATGGGGTTGGTCTTATTCTTTTCATTGTTAAAATATCCGTATAAAGCAAGCATTTAATTGATGTATTTGAGCATAAGTAGTTTTTATTTTAGATTTTGACGAATTTTGGGGGTCATTTCTCAAAACAGGACTATTATTTTTTCCGAATTGTATCAAAATCTAATCAGCACCAGGGTAACCCACAAGTGACTTATCTACCAAAGTTCGTAAACTTGAGTTTAATTGCACAAAATAACACTGTATTTGCACTTTTAATTCGATTTTTGTGTTTATTTGGCAATTGCAGATTTTTCCAAAAGAAAAATTTGTGTAACAAAAATACGAAAATTTTAAAATATCTCGGGAACTGTTAGTCCTACAGTAATGGGGTTAGCCTTATTCTCTTTTTTTTTCATCGTTAAATATAATGTATAAGGCAAGCATTTAATTGAAATATTTGAGCATACTAAGTTTTTATTTTAGATTTTGATAATTTTGGGAGGTAATTTCTCAAAATAGGCGGGTTATCTTTTTCCGAATTGTATCAAAATTTAATCAGCGCCAGGGTAACCTACAAGTGACTTATCTACCAAAATTTGTAAAATTTCATGTATTAGTTTTTCAACTAGAGTTTATACAGGCAATTTTTGTGGGTTCTTTCGCAAAAGCAGGTTCTTTTACTCCATATCGTAGTCAAAATTAATCAGCACCAAAGTCACACAGAAGCGAATTACCTTCCAAATTTTATGAAATTCGGTCTATTAGTTTTAAAAAAACTGATGTGGGCAGCATATGACTTTCCCTGCAGACTTATATTCACGTTCTCTTTATTTTAATTAAATTTAATTCAATTTTAATTCAATTTTCGTTCTCTGATAACTGGACTTATTTTCAAAGGTGGCTCAGAGAAAATACGAAAAAACTAAAATATCTCGAGAACGGCTAGTCCTAGTGTAATGGGGTTGGTCTTATTCTTTTCTTCGTTAAAAATAACGTATTAAACAAGCATTTAATGGATATATTTGAGAATACGTAGTTTTCAATTTTTGATTTTGACAATTTTTGGGAACTATTTTGCAAAAAAAGACAGGTTATTTGTTTTCGAATCGTACCAAAATCTACTCAGCACCAGGGTGTCCCACAAATGACTGATTTATTTACCGAATTTTGTGAAATTCGGTCCATTAGTTTCAAGCTAGAGTGGATACAAGCTTTTGTGGGCCATTTAAAAAAAAGAAGGTTATTTTATTCCGAATCGTATCCAAAACTAATCAGCCCGAGATTCGACAACCACTGATTTACCTACGAAATTTTATAAAATTCCGTCCGTTAGTTTTTTAGTTGGAGTGGATACAAATTCTGCACAGACAGACAGACACACAGACACACATGCACACAGACATATACACACACACACACGTCACGCAAAAATTAGTTTTACGCATTCTAGAGGTCTCGAAGCGTGCAGATTCGGCGAAACCTCGAGTTGCGATTTTCGGCATGATTCCAATACTTTCCCTATACATTACCATTTATTGCAGGAAAAGTAAAAATTAGCACTCCGAAGATTCGTTTTATGCGAGTATTTGAAATTTAAAACTTAATGCAGTTATCGCATGGAAAGAAGAGAGGCACAGATATTACCCATCCCGATACAAACCGTACTTAGAGCTGCTGCGGTTTGGAACTTTTAGTAAAAAGGGGAATCAAAATGGGGTGACTTTATTGGTTATTCCGAGTTAAAAGTATTTATAAAAGATATAAATTTTAATTAGGATATGGAAGTATATAAAATATAGCCGCCTTTGCACAGAATTATAAATGAGCAATCGCATGTAGACATGTCTGCACTAGCTCAACACTTTTTGGTTTTATTCTTGTTACAAGCAAACGTATTGTTAAAAAGTTACTTGGTTTTCAGGAATTCGCTGTGAGTTTCGTTACAGTATCTATCAAACCTTTGCATCTTAAATTCCTGGCAACGCCGGGTACAATTGTAATCTATAATAATAAAGAGTATCTGTGTGTTTATCTGGCCGTGTGGTCTGTAGCGGGAAATTAAACGTCCAATAGATATAAAATTTTGTACACAGGCACTTCAGGACCAAGGACAATAGTCCCATTGTTTGAGAATCCTATCTTCATAATTTACCAGATATATCTTTGAATATCACACACTGCTCCAATTGAAAAATTGTGCTTCTGATGTATCCTGTTCATTACTTATGACTTGTTTTATTTTCGTAAATTTTCAAAAGTGATTTTTGAGTGATACATCATGTTTTCTTCCTCTGCTTGAGCGCATCTTGGAACGACGCCAAGAGTCGGTATTTCAATGCGCTTTCATCAGCGAAACGGACGTCATTTGCTTAATTTGTTTGTATTGCGAATTTGTGCTAAAATCAAAAGTATTATGAGAGTTAGTAAGAATTTTCATTGAGAAAATGTGCTGTTGATTTTAATTAAAGGAGCCTATGTAGTTTACGTAATAAATCGAAGAAGCTTATAAATGGCGTTTCAAAAGAGCATATTTAAAACATAGTAAGCTAATACAGAGGGTGAAAGGCGTATTTGGGGCGAACCGAAGGAGCTCATATCAAAAGAGCTTATTTAGGGTGCATCAAAGAATTTAAATAAAGCGAAATGGAAAAGCTTTTCATGGAGTATTAAGAGAACTTATTTTGGTCGCATCAGAAAATCCTATTTAGTGTGTATCAAAAGAAATTATTTAGTGCATATCAAAATAGTTTACACATACTCGCAAAGGGCAAAATATATTTAGGGCGTAATACGCAGCCGTGTTAAAACATATAATTCGATGCCCGCAGCACCGGGACCAAGTCGTATTATATATTCGAGCTGCGGTGATTAGGTGCATATGTGAGAAGGAGCTTATGCTTGCTTTAGCTAGACTTTAAGGCAAGCATAAGCTCACATGTCAGAACACATGTGAGCTTATGCTTGACTTAAATAAGCACCTGTGATTAGGTGCTTATTTAAGGTTAGTATAAGTTCACATGTGTTCTGTAATTTATCATGTACGAAATCTTTTCGAAAAACTTAATGTATTCAGTAATTCTTTATTTTAAATCCCGGACAACCACGCTGAATACAGTTTCCAGATCGTTATAAACTATAAATCTAGGATAAACCGCTCAATGTATTTAAGTTTTCCGAAATTTCAGCAGTTTGACTTCATTTTAAAATCTTATTCGCCAAATAGAAAAATAAAATACTTTAAAACATTAAATTTCATTTAATTTCAAATAAGTCATCGGTCGTTATTAGTTACTTTTATAAGTTTAGTTGTTAATTTCATTTTATGTGATTAATCTCAAAATTAAAGCCTCATTTAAGAAAGGAAGAAAAAAAACCATTTTTGTCTGTAGAGTCATATGTTGCCGACACCAATTTTTTTTATTAAGATATTCCATTTTTAAACCAATTCTATCACACGACATAACACATTATGCTCAAAAGAATTCTCATCTTTTCACGGAGAACATTCATTTTAAACATGTATGTCCCCGCAAAATCCGTTACACTTTACGGAAGAAACGAAATGGTCCAAACATTTTTTCCTACAAACATTATTTTTTAAATGCCCACTACAGCAGAAAGTCTTGAAAACAGACATCCGAGCGGAGATAGTATTTAATGGAAGTTCTTGAGTTATTTGATTTCTGCTGTATAAATAAAATAACTCTAGATTTTGGGATTCAATATTTTTTGTTTTTTTGTCATTAATTTTTAAATTCCCTACATACATAGTAGAAGAAGGGAAACTGTTGCGATGGCGAAGGTATAGGGAAAGTATTGTAATGGGGAAAGTATTATGACGGTGAAAGTATTGTGTATAAAGAAAGTATTGTAATAGTGTCGAAAATTCGAATGTGAGTTTTCGATGGAAGTATAAGTTTCAAGCATTTTTGAACTCAAATCAAACGTTTTGGGGGGTGGATGTGTGTGCCTCTTTCTCTCTATGTGTGTTTGTGTGTGTGTGTGTGTCCGTGAATCTGTGAATGTGGTATTTTACTACCGAATGGTGCGTTTCAAACGTAAAAGTAAGTTGTTATGATTATTACGATTCGTTAATACTAAAATCCTATTGATTTAAAAAGTGATCGAACGTTTGGAAGATCATCAAATTTTCGAATACATTTTTGAAAATGTAATAACAAAATCAGAACATGTAATAATGTTAAATAAATAATCAATTATATTTCATTTTCTATTCTAAATCGAATTATACAAAAGTTAGAACGCCAACTTGAACCGTGCTCGAAATATTGCACGTTTTTTAAATTAATGTATGAAAAAAATGACATAAAAAGGAACACTTGGAGATAAATTTGGCACTCTTGGTGACTAATTCGAAGAAAAATTACCAACTTGGTGACTTTTTAAATGTTTTGCCAAATTTACGAAAATGTCGCCGAATTCGAAAAATTATGCTAAATTTCTGAAATTCTCGCCAAATTCAGGAATAATTGATTACATATTTTAAGATAATGTACATTACTTAGCAGATGTTAGCAATATTTCCAATTGTCAAGGTATATTTGCGTGAATTATATGTTAATTTGGTACTTAAAAATTTTACACCTTGCCATCCAGAAAAGCGCCAAATGACAGTGTAGTTTTAAAGATAAAATTCACGGTACTCTGGATTTTGTCCTTCATTATTTACTATTAAAGACTTGCATTATATAGGGAAAATCATGTGCTACCCACACCGAATTCTTTAATATACATAGTTTTAGACACATCAAAAGTATTATTCACAAAGCTTTTCATCATTTCTACATTTTCATGAAATAAAAATCTGAGTTTTCGATAGATTTACATGTTTTGATCATCTCTGAACTGAAACCTAACATTTTTAACACTTTTCAACATAGTTGAAGAGGTGTTTATGACTTTGCTCATTCCGTCTGTCTCTTTGTCTGTTTCGCAAGATTACTGCCGTAAAAATGACAAGTCAAAATGTAATTTTAATATGCTGTTGAGAAGGTCTGGTGGACATACGGGAATGTAAATGAATAATATCATCCAATTAGTTTGGGATTGAACGCGGGTTGAACCTTATGGGACATAATTTTTCAAACATTTTTTAAGGGAAATTAAAATTCATAAATTGCTTCGAAAATTTTAGGATATTTTTAAATTATCCCATAAAGTATATAAGAATTTTCAGCAATATATGTTCGGTACTTTTTTAAATAAAATTGAAATTTAATTACATCTATATTATATGAAGGTATCACGTAACCCATACTTCAAAATAAAATTCGGCATTCATTTTTATTTTCCTAGTGTAAAAATCGTGATTTTTAAAGTTCTTTTAAATTTATATTTAGTGTTGCATACGTCGTAAAACCGCTTTATTTTTGCGTCAACGCAATTACAATATTTTTTAGTTTAAATGATCATCAAACATTGATTATTTCTGCAACGAAGCCTAATTTTAACTGATGCAGAATATAAACAAGTGATTGTAAGATGAAATGTATAAGAATTGATTAATTTTTTCACTCAAAATTATTAAGCTCTGGAGTCTGGAATGAAAGTGATATAAATGAAACATTCAATTCTGTTACATAGAGAACCAGACAATTTATATTTCGATCACGTCATTTGAATAAAGTTCATTTTTTTTCGATGAAGTTTTAAGTTTTCAAGTAAAATAAATTATTGTAGTTTTGTGATAATTTTTAAAATACCACAGCCGAATGTATCGCATTTTAGAGATGTTTAAATAAAATTGCATTTCAGGTGGAAAGTGTTTCATAATCAATGCTTTATGCATAATTGGTCTTTCCTCTTTAGGAATGTATGTGTATCTATGTGTGCGTGAGAGAGATGTTGTGTATACGTTTCTGTGTCCTATGGGCATGATGTCTTAAAAATGAATGGAAACCAAATTTTGTGCGATTATCACAATTTGTGAATATTGGAACCGTACTGATTACATATGAAATCCAACTGACAGCAGACCACCAAATTGTAGAATGATTTTTTGAAAAGTTTGTGCAAAATCAATTTAGTCACTGTGTTTAATACGTTCAAGCTACCGCAAAAGTTGACAAGTTTGTAGTTCTATATTCTTATATTTAAGTTAATAAAAATAATCTGATTTGGATAGCATATCACTTTCCCTACATAATGCAATCACTTTAGTTCTTTCAATGCGAAATAATGATAGACAGGATCTACTGCAAAATGTTTTCAACTTTGAAAAGTGCACTGACATTTGACGTTTTTCTGATTAGTGACACAACGTCATACTGTTTCGAGGGACCTCAAAATAAGATTAGCACTATTCTATAGATTCTTCTTTTTCGATCCACCCAAAGGTGTAAAGTATCTACTATTTTAAAGTTTGGAAAAATTTGAGCATCTTAGTATTCTAACGATTTTTATTTATCTCGTAAGTAACTTATTTTTCTGTCAATTTCTGAAGAGAGCGAAACTGTAAGATTTTCAAATGTTCCGCAATGAAGTTCCATACATTTTCTGACCTGCCGACTGCGCATGCCCATCCGACTCCGAGATGCACACAGAAGAAGGAGTCACTTTGGAGAATCGTTTACCTTATTTATTTATTTATTTCATTTTATTTTTAACGTTTGTAGAGCAGTGCTTTTTGCGCTTAAACTAAGGATTTCGCATTTCGTGGTGATTTGGGTTGTAACTGATTTGACAGTTTGGAAATTGAGTGGTATTACTAAAGTATCGGGTGCTCATTTAGGACCAGGGCAAAGTTGGATAATTCGTTCCAGTAAAACTATATCTAGGAAAAAAATATAATGAATGGTATGGTTTAAAAAGTAATTTGTCATTAGCATCATTAGAACTCGCTGTTGAATTTCATATGTAGGGTGTGCTTTTATGTCGCACATTATCAGCGACTTTGGATTTATCGTAAAAATATTATAGAAGGTTGATGTGTGTTACGTGTGATGATTGTACAAGGTATATTGGGAAAGGTTTTCGTATTATTATTATTATTATTATTTTATTTTTTCAAAATTTTCATATATCTTTTTTAAATCATAAAGTTTTGATAGATAAATAAAATGCATTTTATCTTTTTCGAATCGAACCATAAACGAGAAAGTTATCGACGATGAAATATTCGGATGTAACCTTTGTAATAACATTTACAGAGAACGTGAGGTTGGCTCAAGGGATAAGTGTGATGTATAGCGTAGTTGTTGATGTACAGATGCCGCAGATCTAAAATTTAAATTTTTTACATTTTTTACCAGTATTTCTATATAATACAACTTAAAGGGTATATATAATCAGAAGAATAATTATACATTCTGTTCTGTATTGAGTTCGCAGATGCTTTATCTCGTATTACTGCAACAATCCAACTAAACGATCTCGAGCTTATAAACCATACCTTCTGCAGAAAGGTCTGGGAAAAACACGTAAATCGCTAAGTTCTTAGCCAATATACAGAATTCGAGATGTTTCTGGAACTCTCCAAAATCTGTCAAGTTGGCGATTTTCAATTATGTGTATTACTTCTATTAAGCCAATTTAATTAACTTTAGATTTTTATGCCAATTATGTGTATTACTTCTCGTTTCGGATTGGCTGGGCTATTCTTCATTCTGCTTTCTGATTGGCTCTCTCAAGTGAGCTATTATTAATCCAGGTCTTGGGTATATAATCCCCCGTATTTTGCCCATTCCTCTGGGCTTCGGGTTTGTTGGTCCTTTGGTACTGACGAATGAGATCCCGCGTATCCTCCAAACAGATATATGCTATATTATTGCGTTATTTGTACTTATATAAGTTTCTAAAGTTCTTCTTAACTTTGTGAAAAGGTTAAGGAGGAATATAAGCAAAGTAATCAAGTAAAAAATAATAAAAATTGCAGTAAAAACCTTTTTGAGGATATGTTACATCCCCTCCTCAATGGCAGACGAACCAACAAGCCTCCAATCAAGAAAAAGCTAAATGAGCAGAAATGGAAGACGCAGTGGGGTGCGTGCACCCGAGTCGTAGATTCAAATTCCAGCTCACATTGCCAATCAAAGAACAGTGCAGCCAATCCGCAACATAGAACTGACGTAGAAGATGTACAAAATGTTAATTTCTGTTTAATTGCGTTATTTTTCTTTCATACTTTTGCAAAATAATTTGTAATCTATTTTGCTAATTGTTATTTCTTGTTCATGTTGTTGTTGAGACCCAGACCGTCCGACCTACCAGAAAGGTGTAAGGTAACTGTATGGACGGCCGGGAAGTGCCACCCAATTTAGACCGGAACCCAGTGGGGGAGGCATCCACAGGGACCGTACCCTCCTTCCCCTACCACCAACCTCTCGGAAGGACTTACGGACCCACATGTTTAACGTGATCGTACTCCGCATGCACACGGCGGCATTTGTGGTAGCGTGCAAATCTAGCGCGCAAACCACGGGGATACCGCACCCGAGATGGCCAACAGCACGCGGTGTTCCGAGGTGGTCACCCACCAAGTACTAACCGCGCCCGATGCTGCTTGACTTCGGTGATCTAACAAGAACCGGTGTTTTCAGCACGGTACGGCCGTTGGCCCTTTTTGTTCATGTGTTAAATACGTTTGTATGTTAGAAACGTTTATATGTTACGTTTACAATTACTCCACCGAGTGTACGTGCGGTCAGGGCAAACGAGAAGCACATACTGACTTATAAATATTTATGCTCAGATGTCGCAGATCTAAAATTTAAAAATTTTTGCACTTTTCTACCAATATTGTTTTATTATACAGCTTAAAGGATATATATATATATATATATATAAAGTTACACATTAAATTCTGTCCAGCCAACGGCCGTGCCGTGCTGAAAACACCGGTTCTCATTAGATCACCGAAGTCAGGCAGCATCGGGCGCGATTAGTACTTGGGTAAGTGACCACCTGGGAACACCGCGTACTGTTGGCACATTTCGGACGCGGTAGTCTGGTGGTTTGCGCGCTGGATTTGCACGCTGCCACAACTGCCGCCGTGTTCATGCGGAGTACGATCACCCTAAACATGTGGATCCGTAAGTCCTTCCGAGACGTTGGTGGTAGGGGTAGGAGGGTACGGTCCCTGTGGATGCCTCCCCCACTGGGTTCCGGTCTAAATCGGGTGATACTTCCCGGCCGTCCTTTGCAATTCTTTAATCTTTCCTGAATTTTTTCATTTGCATTATCTTGATTTTGAAAAACTTGATTTTTGATTTCCTCTTTTAATTTATTGTTTTCCTCAATAAATTGTTCAATAGATTTAGATGTCTCCCTGATTTCGGAGAACATATCCAATGGTAACCTTAGTTCTCTATTGAAAAAGAGCATATTTGGAGAAAATTTAGTTATTGAGTGTTCTGACTGATTATAAAATAATTTGAATTTTAGAATTTGGTTATGCCAATCAAAATGTTCATTACATAAGCAAGCAAGAGTTGATTTCATAATACCATGAGAGCGTTCTAAAAGACCATTACTGCTCGGATGAAAAATAGAAGATTTGTGATGATCAATATTTAAATCAGGAATAAATTTTGAGAATTCCTTAGATGTAAATTGAGTGCCGTTATCTGTGTAAATCACTTTGCAAAATCCAAACCGAGAGAAATATTGATTTAAAACATCTATAATAGTTTGCGAAGAAATATTTTTAACTGGAAAAACCTCAAGATATCTGCTAAAATGATCTATTATGGTAATAATGAAATTATGTTGTTTAGTTGAGCGTACAAGTTTTCCAACAATATCAATAGAAATAACTTCTGATGGACAAAATCTCTTCGCCTGAAGTTTCACAGGTTGTTTAGCTAATTTCTTAGATTTAAATTTAAGACATTGAGAACAATTCAAAACAAAGTTTTTTGTATCAGCAAACATGCCATGCCAATAATATAATTTTCCTACAAAATTGTATGTCTTACTAACACCAAAGTGTGCGGCATGTGCTGAATAAATAGCAGCTTTCTGCAATGACTGTGGTAAAACAATTTTGAAAGGATTTGCATGATGCTTTTTAGATCTCATCTTCATCATTAATATATTGTTTGAAGAATCAATTTTGAATTTTTTGAATTTATTTTTATTTGAATTGTCAATTACTTCTTGTCTTACTTTTGAAATTTTATCATCCTTCAACTGTTCAGCTAAAATATTTTCATTAGATAAACTTTTATCAGATTGAAAAATGTTGTTCATTAAAAATTTTACATTATTATTGGAAAAAATCACTCTACTAAAATAATCAGAAGGATTTGAAACACCTTGAATATGTGAAATAGAAAATTTAAATTGCTGTAAATATAATAGCCATCTACATGTAATGTCACTCTGAGATTCTAAATTCAGATGGTAAGAAAGTGCCTTAGCATCACTCAAAATTTTAAACTCTGCACCAATCAGATAATCTTTGAAATGTCTAACTGACTCATAAATTGCTAAAAGTTCAAGTTTTAAACTGGGGTATCTAGTTTCAGAGTCTTTCAATTTTCTCGAAAAGTATTGTATTGGATGTAATTGATTGTCATATTCTTGTGCCAAAATTCCACTTAAAGCTACTTTACTCGCATCAGTTATAAGAAAAAAAGGTTTGCTGAAATTAGCATTTTTGACCACTTGTTGACCTAAAATAGCTTGTTGCAATTTTAAAAATGAATTTTGACATTCTTCAGTCCATTTGAATTTAGCATTTTTTTTGGTTAAATTTACAAGAGGTTCAACAATTTCTGCATAATCTTTGATTAAAATTCTAAAATAATTTGTCATCCCTAAAAATGTTTTAATATGCTTATTGTTTTGGGAGTGGGAAAAGACTCAATTTTTTGGATATTCTTATCCGAAGGAGAATAACCATGTTTGTCCACCTTAAAGCCAAGATATTCAATTTCAGATTTAAATAATTGAAGTTTATGTGGATCCAGCGTTAAGTTAAATTTGTTTAACCTGTCAAAAATTAATTGCAATTTGTCTAAAACTTCAGAGAATGAATTGCCTCCTACAATGATGTCATCAAGAAAAAATTGAATACCTAAATGTTTAATATCTCCCAAACATTTTTGAATAAGTTGAGCAAAATAACTAGTACTATTTGCAGTACCCTGGGGTAATCTAGTAGGTTGAAAATTCCCTGATTCTGTGGAGAAGGCCAATTTCGGTTTATCTTCATTTCTCAATTTAATTTGAAAAAAAGCACTTTTTAAATCCAATACACAGTATAAATTTTGACCAGCTACTTCTTGCAAAATATCATGAATATTAGGTACAGAATATTTAAAATGTGTTAATATACTATTTAAAATTCTATAATCAATCACAGGTCTATATTTAATGTCTTCAGGTTTTGTCGATTTATTGATTTGTTTCTTTTTCACCATAATTAAAGGAAATGCATAATTAGAATTAGTATTCTCAATAATACCTGCCTCAAGAAGTTGTTGAATTTCTTTCTGAGCAATAGGTTTTACTAAATGTGGAAGCTTATATGATTTACATTGCACTGGATAATCATGTATTAAGTTAAATTCAGGAGTTACTTCAGTCGTTACACCAAGAGTTTTGTAATTTTTTGAAAAAACTGCAAAATTTTTCAAAAGCATTTCTTGAACCTGTATTTTTTGATCAGAATTCAAGTGATCAAGTTTTAAATCATCTTTACTAAGTTCTGATTTTCTAAGTTCTAAAATTTTAGAATTTATGTTATTAATTTTTGCAATGTTTTGTTTTGCTTGTGGCTTAATGTCAAAATTAGGGTTAAGAAACATTAATTTAGAATTTTTCTTAATATTTACATTTTGATTTGTATTATTTGAAATTAGTATCATTATTTTGTCAACATTATATACTGAACAAATTCCACTTTCAATTTGAATGTTAATTTTATTATTGGTTGGAATAGCCCAAAATTCAGAGTTTAAATCAGGTTTATCAACTTTAAGTTCCGCCAATATGGTTTGCATAGGTGCAACATTTAAATTATTAATTGTTCTAGCAAAATTATTTGATTTCTCATCATTGTTTACATTATTTTTAACATTACAATTTTGTATGGTTGCATTTAAATTTGAAATATTGCTGGTTCCTGAAGAATTAATTTTTGAATTTGAAGTTTCATTTACATTTAATATTAATTTTTGATAAATATATTCATTGTTTACTTGATTCATTTCAATTTGAACATTACTGTTGTGTAAAATTAATTTGTTTTGTGACATATCTAAAATAAGCTTGTTTCTTTTTATAAAATCAAAACCAATTATCATTTGATAATCACTAGACCAAGTGTCATTTGTCACAAAGAAAACATTTTTGAAATATTTATTATTTATTTTAAAACCAAATTCAACAGTATGCTTAAAAGGAATGATGGATTGATTTAAGGTTTGAATAGTCACATTTCTCGATAAATAATTTATTTTTGTTTTTTCTCTAATTTGTTCAAAAAGTTGATATGAAATAAGAGATAAAGAAGCACCTGAATCAATTAAGGTTAAAACTTGAAAATCATTAACAGAAATTTGTAATAATGGAAGATCAGAGCCTAAAATATCACCATCTTCAACTAAATTGCATGAAGCAATGATTTGAGAATGATTAAAACCTGAATTCGAAGAATTAATAGAATTTTGTGAATGTTCAATATCATTTTTATACACAATGTTGTCATTAGAAACATGAGTGCGGGGAATTTCAATGGGTACATGGGAAGCTACACCCGCTTTTGTAGTTAAATCAGTACTGAGATTAAAAGTAGATTCCCTTTTTAGTTTAAATTTGCTGAGTTTTGATTTTGTTCCTGTACAACTACTTGTTGTTCATGATTGTTTTGAGTTACAGATTGCATTTGAGGATATATTTGAGCTGGTGGATATATTTGAGAAGGATAGGTCCAATTCTGTACTTGTGGAAAAAAAGGAATTGCATTCTGCATATTAAAATTTTGTGGAAATCTAGGTTGCTGTTGATAATTTTGCTGATAATTAATGTTCCTTGGTCTCCACTGTCTAAATCTTTGTCCCTGTTGTCTATAATTTCTATGATAATTGTTGTTAAAGTTACCTCTTGGTCTAAATTCCCTTTTAGTTTCATTTTTTTGATTAAATTTCCAATAATCTTTACAATTTAAAGTTAAATGTGGTTCTCCACAAATTAAACAACACAATTTTTGTTTAGTACTATCTCCGTTTCCAATATTTACATTGTTTAATTGTCCTAAAACTTCATGTAATACAGCTTCAGTTGCTAACTGTTTAGATTTAATATCCTCGATTTCAGAATTTGAGCTTGTAATATTTAAAATCTCATTTACCTCCTCACTTAAAGCTCTATCAATTGTTTTGGCTATTTCTAATGCATCCTTAAATGTTTTGGGTCCTCTCTTTTTTACCTCAATTCTTATGTCAGATCTCAAAGCTTCAAAAAATTTAGTTAATTTTAAATTGTCTACAAAATCTTTAATTTCTTTTTTAGATTTATCTAAATTAGCAGTGTATTTATTGGCTGCTTTTTCAATTTCTTCACCCAAAGTAGAAATAGACTGATTAACTTTTTGTTTTATTGTGGCAAAGTCTGCCTGTAGCTCTATAAAAGATTTAGTTTTAGTGAATTTTGTTTTTAATTTTTGCACAAAATCTTCAAAATTAATTTCATTTGCTACTTCTTCATTGTTAGTTAGGAATTCCAAAGCTTTTCCTCTCATCAAAGATTTTAAGATAATTAGTTTTTTATTTTCATCCCAACTAGTTAAGTTTACTAAATTTTGAAATTGAGATATAAAAAAATTAAAATTTTCATTTTCGAGTCCAGAAAAGGTTTGCATTAATTGTAGAACAGGTAGTGTAATTGCATTATCATTTTGGTCTTGAATTGTAGCATTTAATGAGTTTATACTTTTTCTAAGATTTATATTAGCTTTTATTTTATCTTTGAAATTATCCATGTTAAAATTTTTTTTTCTTTTTTTTTTTTGCAAATATCAATAATAAAATATGTATACACAGTTAGAACATCATATAAAACAGATTACACAGATAAAGAGTATAAAAAATATTTTTTGATAACTTGACATTAATAATTTTCATATTTTTGATAATTTGACATTAAGTGTCTTATATAATAGTTGCAAATTATTTTAAATCAATTTTTTATCAAATTTCAATTCAAAAATAAATTTTTATTTTGCTAATGCAATTTATAAATTGGCTGCATACTTAATTTTAGTTTATTTTTTAACTGTTATTCTTATTTTATGTTACTATAAAGATATTTATTTTCATCAATTGGTTGTTAATTTTAACCATAATTTAAATATTAATTAAATTATTCATATTATATTTTGCTTCAATTAATAAATGCAATACATAAAATACAGTGTTTAAAAGAAACATCAATTGCATGCCATAGAAGTGGATCACACACCATAAAACTTAGTTAACCATTATAAAAAAATCTATCCAGAAGGAGTGGTCACGCACCAGAAAACTTAAATGATATGTTGTGATAAACATGCTGCATGGATCAATTTGAATAGAGTAATTAGAAAATTAATAGTAATTGCTTTAAGAGCTTAATGAAAAATTTATAAATCAATTACTCCCTTCAAATCAAGATCCCTGCAACAAATTTTTCACGGGTCGGATTCTCATGTCAAATTTATTAAATCTTAATGGCCAAATAAACAATTAATTAAAATGATAAATTTCGTATAGTGGAATTACCCAAGTATTGACATGAGAACCTTAAAATAAAATAAATAATGTAAAATGAATTAGTATCATTCATAATAAGTACAATCATTGTTTAAAATATAAAATAATTATTTATTATTTATAAATGTTCATCAGGAATTCTAAGTCAGATACTTATGGTAGAAATTATTTAAAACAAAGAATTTAGATGTAAATATGCTGAAAACTTAAATGATATGTTGTGATAAACATGCTGCATGGATCAATTTGAATAGAGTAATTAGAAAATTAATAGTAATTGCTTTAAGAGCTTAATGAAAAATTTATAAATCAATTACTCCCTTCAAATCAAGATCCCTGCAACAAATTTTTCACGGGTCGGATTCTCATGTCAAATTTATTAAATCTTAATGGCCAAATAAACAATTAATTAAAATGATAAATTTCGTATAGTGGAATTACCCAAGTATTGACATGAGAACCTTAAAATAAAATAAATAATGTAAAATGAATTAGTATCATTCATAATAAGTACAATCATTGTTTAAAATATAAAATAATTATTTATTATTTATAAATGTTCATCAGGAATTCTAAGTCAGATACTTATGGTAGAAATTATTTAAAACAAAGAATTTAGATATAAATATGCTAAATATCTTCATCAAAATGTAGCATATTGACGGATAATGCTCTTAATAATATTATAACATTAAAATATAAATGAAGAATTACTCACAGTTTGCACAACATAAAAAAAAAAAATAGGAACTGATATAACCATCATCCTTGAAGTATCTTTAATGGTATTAACCATTTTACTTAATCCCACTTCAGCCTGACCTTATGTGACAGACATTATCACTCTATCTTATTCACTCTCACAAAATGACACACTCGTTGAAACAAAATCTTTAACACAAAATGACATCTTGGATCTTGGCGATACTTATGTGCTATCTATGCCTTATATGCATAAGGTTGAAATCATACTCCATTTTAGACAATCAAATATCTTCACGAAGAGCAACTGAGCTACAAATTTTAACTTTTGAGCACAACCTTTTTAGTAACACATCCAAGAAGAAAAAAAAAAGAGACACACTGAACTTCTGAACTTCTAAATTTACACCTCCCCTCTTCCCAGGGAAGGGGGAGAAAAAAGAAAAAGCTGCTTCCCAGTTCACATTAGCATGTTGCTAGGGCCCAGTAACAGAAGAACAAAATAATTAAAAAAATGACTTCTGGGTAAGAAAGAGACGTACCAATCAACCATTGGTTACTGACCAGTGATGTCACTTTGATCCACGAATTGTAGAAAGGGGAGAAAAAGTTCTTTCTTCGCATGCTGGATGTTTTTCCCAGAAAAACCTCTGCTCACAGGGAACTTAGAATTGATGATCTTGCACATCTGTCAAGGATGGTAATTGAATGCACTTGC
Organism: Amaurobius ferox; assembly: GCA_951213105.1. Taxonomy (NCBI): domain Eukaryota; kingdom Metazoa; phylum Arthropoda; class Arachnida; order Araneae; family Amaurobiidae; genus Amaurobius; species Amaurobius ferox. Next base: position 49,903,114 of record OX578152.1, read on the forward strand.
AATGCATTCGTGCCTAATCGTGGTGTTAATGGCTGCAAATAAATGCCAGATTGTAGATAACATGAGAGGTCTCGTTTAGCTTTCAAAATTCTGTTTTTCCACACCTTAAAATGTCACTTAAGGTTTTAAGTGATCTTGCTAAATGCTTTTTAATGGCTTTAGTGCCTTCTACTTCGAAGCCACTGTGGGAAAACATTCACTACCTCAGACCACCATGAATTTAAGAAAAGTTCTCATGGGAAAGAATAACTTTTTTTTTTTTTTTGTTGTAAAGTTATAAAGTGTTATGATGAGTTTAAAGTTTTTAAACACATCACAACACACTTCTACAACGCAACTGAGCGAAAGCGGGCTTATATATGCCATACCCTTTATGAAAATTTTGGAAAGATTGTGTAACTTGTGAAATTCTATTTATTCAGGAAGTTTCTAGAGTGCAATAAAAGTATTCAAGCTGGCGCTATTTGTTACCGAATCCTTCACCAAGATCAAGCGAACCAGAACTTCAAATTACAACAATGTTTTTTCGTTACATATGTTTAACATGATGTCAATTCCGTTACAAATTTCCGTTTATCTAAGTAACATGCATTTCAAGTTTTATTCTACCTCACGCTCTAAGATATTTAATCTAATTAAATCTAATTATGTTTCCATACATATATATCGGTAATTTTTGTTTTTTAGCATAATTACCTTAAATGCAGAAAATATGGAAATATCCTTAACACGATATTTCCATTCTTAAAATTGTAATAACTTGTTTTGTTCACTACATTAACTATTTGTGCCTCAGTTCAAAAGTTTATTTATAAATTTTATTTATAAACATATATATCAATGACTGAAATGAACATTATTTGCAGATAAAAATATTTCGTCAAGAATATTTATTGAAACCGCTAATAGAAGTTGAAAAACCGGCCAGAGCTTCACATGGAAAGATAGTTTACCACTTAAAAGTCAAAAACTTTTGATTACATATCATATGCAGATTGTATTTCCTGTTACGACACTATTCGAATAATATTGCTATCTCATTTTATGCTAGATCTCATTTTCTTTCCTCCGCTTTTTATCAGGAATTTGCGATTCTAATTAAAAGATGGCGTCAGCGGAATAAAATTTCTCTTTCATATATGAAACATATTCCGACACATTATTCGACATTTCCATCCGAATAGACGCATTTTTTCTTGATTATAATGTCATTGGATATTTTTCTTAAAATATGTTTCACGACGCAAGGATATATGAGGAAAGATTGATTAATTTCGTTGATTGAATTTTGTTCTGTAATACCAACCAAAATATTCCCTATATGGAATCATGAGTCTTTATTTTAAAATGTAGAACTTACATGATCTAGCGAAAAATGCTTTGAATACGAGTAAATAATTTATCCGTGGCAAAAATTTTGCTATACATTCGGGTTTATAAAAAAATATTTTAAAGCATTTTTTACAGGATCTGAAATAGACCGAGATTAGATAATGACTGATATGGATTCAGCACCAAATCTGGGTGAAGGAAGAGGTTCCCAAACTGTCTCCACTTACAGTTCTTTTTCATTATCTTTTTTTAAAAAATTCACTTTTCTTTTAACATATATTTCTCAAGACAAGTTACAGATTTGATAACTGATATGGATACTACATCAAGTTCTTGGAATATGTGGTAGGGTATTTTACCTAGAATTTTCAATTCCGGTTCTCTTTCGATTTCTGGTTCAAAGGTTTTCCCTGAAATATCTATTTTTAACGATTGACCATTGATCTTAGATTGAAATTGCGGAAACCAAATATTTGTTATGTTTGAAACACCGCTATGACCGCTTTTCCGCTATCTACAGAGTGATTCAAAACGATGGAGCAAAACTTTAAGGGGTGATAGAACACACCTAAACAAGCACTTTTCGTCATACAATGTATGGTCGTAACACAGTCGGTTAAGCACTAGGGGTTAACAAGCACTCTTGCATGGAATGATGGAACATAAGAATGTAAGAATGACAGAGGAGGTATGAAGAAAATTAAGAAATTACAGAACACATTTTAAGGGACAACTTACAGAAATTGCTCAAAACAAGAAATCGAAGAAATCACAAGATAAATTGTAATGGATAACTTACAGAAACTGCTCAAAACAGCGACCGCCAACATGAAGACAGGTCTCACACCTGCGACGTAGTGATCGTCGTACATCTGTGTAAACACCAGTCTTTTCTTGTACAGCGGCAGCAGCAATAGAAATCTTGGCAAGAAGGTCCTCAATGGAATCGACGGGGCTATCGTAGATGAGGCTTTCATATGGCCCCATAGGAAAAAATGAATGATCGGTTGATTGTGCCGGCCAAGTGATGGATCCACTCTGACCAATCCATCATTCTTGGAATGATGGATTGGTCAAGCTTTTTCGCACAGCCACTGTGAAATGGGATGGCGCTCAGTCGTGTTGAAACCACATACGGATTTGGGCTTTCCTCGCATTCCCGCCTGCAGCTCCGTACATGAAATGCATGTCAGCCTTGACCTGATTTATGAAACAACCCATTCCTTTTGAAATCCAATGCAGAACTGACAACGAGTGGGAGAATAAGCGCTTAATGCGTTCGCTGGACAGCTCCTCCTGGCGCTTAACCGCGTGATTTATGACCATGCATTGAATGACGAAAAGTGCTTGTTTAGGTGTGTTCTATCACCCCTTTAAAGTTTTTCCCATCCTTTTGAATCATCCTGTATATGATATTGCTTGACTTCAAGGGTCAGCTTTTCTTCGTCCGGTGTCGGTGCATTCTTGAACTGTAAGCACATCCTTTCTGGCTTCCTATGTGCATCCGTTGCTGCTGCTCTTGTGACTAACTTGTATAAATGTAATTCCTAATTAACAGACCATCTTCATAGATACTGCTCCTTCTCTATGGAAATTGCAATGTCATATTGGGAATTGAAAATATGAACCATATGAAGACTCCTTAATATCCTTTTATTCTACTTCGTGTCTGCAAAATTTTAATTTAGTTAAAATTCTGTCTATGAGGAGTGTTATAAGACTCAGATCTACGTTCTCATTGCTAGTTTCAGCGTATGACTTCAAATTTTGTATCATGAATTATGCATAAATTACCAAAACGTTTTTCGTTTAAAATTATATTTAGTAATCACTTAAAGTCATTACGCATGTCTCTGTTGTAGTAGTGTAAAACAAAACTATTACAGAGAATCATTGCATCATTACATTTTTCGTTAACTATAGTATGCCTGCATTTCTTTTAATTTTTGAAATCGGTTGGAGATGGGTTGTATTCGGAACGAAAAGATCCGCTGCATTGGCCAAAGATCATACATAATTATCTCCAATTTGGTATTATTGAATAGTGTCGTAATTTAAACTCTAGTTATGTAGCAGAGTTACTTGGATGTTTAAATACAAACTGTGAATCGACGAAATAATGACGTATTAGCTTTAGTTTTACTGAAATGTTGTTTGTATAAAATAACTTTGACCATGTTATAAAAGTTTTAGCAACCATTTGCAACCGAAATTAATGTGTGGATATTTCCTTAGTTTCCAATGAAAATTTTAACCGGTGATAATTTTGTAAGGGGGAGGGGGGGGGGGGCAAGTCTTACTAAATACGGTATGGGTAACAGTTTAATAATTTGACTTTTTTCGATAGAGGTGCTGTATAAAATGTTAATTTTTTACAAAAATGCTGTACAACATTTAAATTGCAATTTCAAAACTTCCTACCTCATTTTAAGCGTTTATGCAATTGGAAATGCGTATCTATAACCAACAGCTAACAGAAATGGTCTGCTGTACACATTTTTAACGCCTTGTATATAGAAGAGCACTAAAATGTTAGGTTTTTTTATTTTAAAAAACATTCATAAGACACATGTAAATTACTGTGATTTTATACAAAATTATGGTATTTGTTTCAAGAGAAAGGAACAGCACATTTAAACATGATAAAACTACAAAAACTATCTTTAAAGCAACATCCAACTCAAAATAAATAGTGTCGATCGGTTTGATAGACGAGAAACAGCCTCTTTTAACAAAAGTGACGATAAGAGGGACCTTCATTCGTCAAAGACCGACAACTGATGCAAACGTGTCTGAAGCTGGGGAATTGGGAAGTAAGACAGATTTTATAGTGTTTTACTACTTGTTCCCTCCTCCATGGCTTTGTACACATTTTTACTCATCTTGCTGTTGGCAACCCCCTATTTCTGCTTCAGTCAAGTTTGCCATACTAACATCAGTGGCAGAGGGGGGGGGGGGGAGATTATTCCGAGTATGACTGACTTATTTTTTTTACATGGTTCTGCGCATGTGATGTAACGGGAATAGCAAACGCGCCACTTTGTTCCCAGTCTCTCTGAAGAGACTGATAATCTTTTTAGATACCACTGAGGAAGGTATGCATAGTACAATTAAATATATTTGCACAGGTTGTTTACGTCTGGATATTGCCACTTCAAAAATAACAAACAATTTTTAATTGTAATAATGAGAAAATTTTATGTGTTTCAGCACCGAATTTCAAAGTCCTCCCTGGCCCATGGCGTCATGAATGACGAAATGCTAAGCTCGTCGACGCCAGGCTGACAACTTTTTGATTGGTTGCAGGACTGATCGCCCAACCTTATCAGAGCCTTGATCAGTAGCTGCAGGGGGTGTTTATCTCGGACATGACTGACTTCATTATTTTTACTTTGCTCTGAGCACATAACGACATGGGAATTAAGAACGCACCCATTTTGTTCTCGGACTTTCAAAAGGGACTGAACTTGTAAACTGCAACTGTCATATTACTCCACCGATATCACTAAATTTCCTTGGACATCACTAGATCCTAGCTGCACAGCACAATTTAAAATATTTGCGTAAGTTGTTTACGTCTGGATATTGCCGCTTCAAAATTGACAAACAATATTTAACTGTAATAATAGGAAATCTTGTGTTTGGGCAACTCCTCTTAAAGTTTACTCTGGGCTGTGACATCCCGAATGATAAAACTTAAATCCCATTATGTCAAGCTGACAACTTTTTCATGAGTTGCTAGGCTGACTGCCCAACCTTATATTAAAGAACCTTGCAGTAGCCGGCAAGGTTCTTTAATATAAGTTTGGGCGATCAGCCCTGCAAGCAATTAAAAAGTTGTTAGCGAAAAGTCGTCGATGACCTTCGCATTTCGTCCTTCTAGACTCCATGGATCAGGGAGGACTTTAAGATTCTGTGCCAAAATACATAAATTTTTCCTATTATTACAATTAAAAATTGTTTGTTTATTTTGAAGTGGCAATATCCAGATTCAAATAACATGCGCAGAGAATTTTAATTGTACTGTGCACACCTTTCTCAATGCCTTCCAAAGAGATTCTCGGTCTCTTCTGACATCCCGAGAAATGTCCTCATTTGCTGTTCCTTGACATCACATGCCCAGATCCATGTAAAAAATTAAGTCAGTCATGCCCGACATAGGATCCACTGGTAGGCAACCTTGCTTTGACAAGTGACGGTCGTGCTATTTTTTTGTCCTAATAAAGATGACTGTCTTACCTTCGAATGCTACTGACACTATTAATTTTATTTTGAATGATGTTTTAAACGAAATTTTGTAGTTATATTACATTAGCAAAAGAATGATCGGTGCGTACGTTTAAACGTTCTTTAAACAAAAATAATTAAATCAACTCGAACCACAAATTTCAATTCTTACTATTCAAATATTTATAACAGTTTACACAATTCGACAGTCAATTATTAACATCTTTTGACACAAAATATTCGAATAAAATAAAATAAATACGATTTAAACAGGCGATTCCAATATGAATAGCATCATGTAATATACAATCTTCATTTTTTCTGGGTAATTTGAGCATTTTATATTCATTCTGCAAATTTATGCATATTTTAAAAAATAATCTGGTACCCAGATTATTTTTGTTCTTCGGTTTCACAGACTCAGAGATTTGGATCATATGGTTAAAGGAACAAAAATGCTTTCACTGATGATTTTTCGGATATGTTTTCACGTACTTCTTTTATTCTTTGGAGCGTAATATTCTTTGGAAAGAGGAAAATATTTGATGTATGTGACGAGAATATATATATTTTTAAACATTTCTACGCGCAAAATGATAAAGACATAGGAAAATAAAGTTGTGGTAACGCAATAAAAGTATTTCGATGCGTGGGGCACTTATATGTAGATTCTATTATATTCCACAATTTCCCGCCTTTATTATATAGAATCTTTCGTTTGAATTACTCCATCTTGAAAGAATGTTCGAGTTTACTTGAGCAGAGAGCAGATACAGATTATAGTTAGATTAAGAAACAATAGAGACTTTACAAAGTCCAGTGTAAAATTTGAATTAGAGGTAAAAAGGATCTAGGCTTCCTAAAATGTAAAAACCAGATTATAGTCACAATAATGTTCAGCAATTGAAGACTTTGATGCCTCCTGTTTAGAAGCATAACTCATTAGTATAATTTCTTTTCTTTTTTCACTATTCAGTGATGACTGTTTAAAATGGTTGAGGATATTTGGGAGCATGCTTCCAAGTTATTGAATAAAAAAAAACTAGCAGTAAAATTTGCGATTATTACACATTATCGAGTGTCTCTGCATCAGAAAACCGTGCACAAAAGCCTTATACTATTTTTTGCATCCATCGTTTTCAACTGAATGGTGTAAATTATAAATATTTAAATATTGCTATTACGCAAAAAATGCCACAAAACCCACATAACATTTTTAATAAACATTTAAACACCATTAACTATTTATAACAAACCTCTATAAACGGATCTTTATATTGAACACACTATATATATCATCAATTTATTTACACGGTTATTAGGTCTGCATTAGTCAGCGGGCTGATACGGAAATTAGTGCTTCGTCGGTTATTTAGTTCTCTACACCGACCATTAGGATATTTTCTACATCGGTCATCAAATTCTTGGGCCACATTGTTCATCGGGATCTATGGTAAATAGGGCTACATTAGTTATCGAGTTCTGAGTTTAATTGCGTGCATTGGTCATAGGGGTTTACGACCATTAAGACTACAGCAAGCATTAAAGTTACATAGGTCATTAGGGTTACATTGTTCATCGGGATCTGCGGTTATTAGGGCTACATTAGTTATCGAACTGAGTTTATTAAAGTTCATTGGATATAGGGCTCTACAATCATTAAATGAAAACATGTGTTAATTTTTAAAGTTTTTAAATTCCGTTATAAAATAATCATAGATACAATAAATGATGCGTACGACGTTCAGATATCATACTTATCACAACTTTCAACTACATTATGATACATGTCTCTTGACCTAAAGATATCCAAATACAATATATATCTCATACATGAATACTCCCAATACGCATTACCGCACAATGTCAAATGAAATCTTTAACTTGTCCGGATTGTTTGAGTTCTTCATATTCTTTCCACGAACTTGTATATATGTTCCAGAAAAGACATCTTGAATCCAGATTATTGTCTTTCGGCGTCAAGGAGTCAGTGATTTGCGTCACATGCTTGAATGAGCAAAATTGAGCAACAAACACGGATTATTTTTCTGATATCTTTTCACCAGTTTCTTTTATTTGTTAATCATTTTTGAAGCGAGAAATATATTTGATGTGTATGAGACGAATACATTTAATTCTATATTTGTCTTGTGGAAAGATAAAAATGTTAAACTACCAGTACCAATAAAAAACCTTAACCATTTTTTACTTAAAGTTTTCCATAACTGCTTTCTATAATTTAATTTATTGGGATATTAAACTTGAATATCTGATGTTGCCCGTGTCCTGAATAAGCTTCCACTACTTAAATGATGTATAGATAATGAGATATAACAAAATATTTAGATATAGATAACACAATATTCATTTTACTTTATGGTTTGAGAAGAATTTTAGTTCAATTAAAATAATTTTTTCTCTCCGTTTTCTTCCATATGCAACCATGCCGGTTGTGTAACGTGAGAGTAATAAGACCTAAATATCGGGAAATGTTTTTTAACCATAAAAAACAAATTAAACATGATCCGTTCTTGAAATATTGCACGTTTTCTAAATCAAGTTATCAAAAAATTACTTAGATTAAAAAAATATTAACTATCATGAACTATGTTAACTTTCATATGCAATATTATGCGACAAATTTGTTAACATCACTCTCGTGGATATAGTTTGTTCCATTTACGAGAGAAAATATTTTGTGTGATAGTTTGTATTTTAACTCCAAACAATTCGCCAACAATCCATGTGCTTCCTTCCGTCCGCATGAAGCGCTTGGCGATAAAATTTGGAAACTTGGCGACTACTTTGGCCAAATGTACCAACTTTACGTTTTTTCTAATGATGTCAGATTGAAAAAAATCGCCAAAATTGCAAAAATAATGCTAAATTAACGAAAATGATGCCGAATTGTTGAATTAATTCTTAAAATCTTATCTATTGTGATACTATAAATATAGATAATATGGATAATGGTCATATAGATAATCGTGTATAGGCATGGTAATGATATAAACAATGGTCAAGTTAGATTTGTGCGAAATATAATTTATCTGTGTACTTTGAAATAGTTTTACTTGTTGCCATTAACAAGAACGACAAATGTACTATTCAACGTTAAACGCATTGTGCAGTGGTTATTGTACATCATTTTGTATCTGTGAAAGAAGTACATTCATAATATTAAGTAAGGACTTTGTTTATTCTGTCTGTTCCTTCGTCCGGAAACTGCAGTAAAAATAATTTTTACATATTTTGATAGAAATTTTAGTATGTTGTTGAAACGGTCTGAGGGACATATGGGAATGAAATTGAATAATATAACCCAATTAGTTTCGGATTTAACCCGGATTGAGAAAATGAGTTGCATTGAACACTATGGAACATAATTTTTCAAACATCTTTTAAGCTGAGTTAAAATTCACAAATTACTTCGAAATTTTAGGAAATATTCAAATTAGCGCATAAAATGTGTAAAAAAAATTTCAACAAAATGTGTCAGGTAGTTTTTTTAATTAGAATTGAAATATTAATGATTCTCACCCATATTACAGGAAGAGATGACGCAACTCATTTTAAAATAAAAAAATGGTATCCATTTTTCCTTCAGTGTAAAAACTCCGATGTTTGAAGATCGTTTAAATTTATACTTAGTGATTCATCCTTCATAAACCGCATATTATTTGTGTATCTAAATCCTATGCAAACGCAATTACAATATTTTTTATTTTAAATGATTACTAAACCTTGATTATTCCTACAACAAAGCCTAATGTCTATAGCATGCAGAATATAAACAAATCAAGCGATTGTAAGATGAGTTGTATAAGAATTTCGGAATTTTTTTTCACACAAAATTTAGCTCTGGAGTCTGAAATGTAAATGTTATGAATTAAATATTCATTGATTTTACATAGAGAAGTAGACGTTTTATAGCATTCACTTTTTTTTATCAAGTTTTAAGTTTACATATGTAATATATTATTGTAGAACTGTGATAATTTACAAAATATCAGTGTTGAATGCAGAGATTGGGCTAGAAATTTTCCAGAAGAGTAAACATACTCCCTGACTTCATTTGAAGGAGTATTTTGAGTATTTTACTTTCCAGAGGAGTTATTTTTAACAAATGTACAATTACCGTGAAATTTCCAGATATTTATTAAATTTATTGAATTTTGTTTAAAATAAAATTACAGGGTCATCGTCCATCAGGATATAAATTTCTGACTTTTCCACGTTTCAAAATATAATAAGATTTAAGAAATGCACTAAGCAAAATGCATTGCATATCTGATAGCACAATTAATATACATTATAAACTTTATACAAGGAGTTTTAATATGCTCATTAATTTTTGGACTTAAAGGATCACATTTTTTTCAATTTCCTGTCAATTTTACAAGTAGAGTAACAATCTTGAATTATAAAGTCGTCATAATATAATTAACAATGTTTTGTTTTGTTCATAAAAATCACTAATGAAATTCATGATGGAATATCTTAAAATTGGTATACCTTACCTTATGTTCTTACCATCCTCTTACTCCATGCTTACCGCAATTTGATGTACGTCTACCTTCCGCTAAAAAGCACGTTGCGCAGAAGGATAAAAATCACCTTTTGTTATGGTGAATTTGTAACAATGTACGTGATACCTGATAGAATAAGAAATTGCTTATTTTCAAGCCAAATTTGTTTAATTTGCGATTCTAAAACAGATTTTTTCTTCTTCTTTTCTTACAAAAATCGGTGCGTAAAAATGCACGTTACTTAATTTATAAAGCCTATTTGCTAATTTTATAGCGTGAAATACGCGTATAGAAGAGTTATCTCGATTTCTGGCTGAATATATCGCATTTTAGAGATATTTAAATTGCATATCAGTTGAAAAGTGTTTTTTAATCGATGCTTTATTCATGATTGATCTTTCTTGTTATCGTTTTCAACATGTATGTGTATTTGAAATACTATTTGAAATATTGTCCTAATGAAATGGTTTTGCTATATTTTTAATTACAAATCATTATAAATATAATTAAAATACATTATTGAAATTTATACCGATCCATCTTTAATTTTAATATTCTGACATAATTACAATTTTGTAAAAAATATGAAAATGCTCTTAACACGATTTTTCTATTATTATAATTGATGAAAAAGAAGTGCGATACTACTTTAAATATGTGTCTTTGTGTCATATTTTCAAAAGCTTATGTGTCATTTTAGTTTCAAAATAGATATACTCTAACTTAAATAAATATTATTAATAAATAAAAGTATTTCGTTTAATTATGTTATTTATTGAATCTTCCAACAGAAGTTAAACATCATCTACAGCTTCCCAGAAAAAGGTAGTTTACCGCTTAAAAATCAAACATTTTTTGTTACTTATCATATGCAGATTACATTTCTTATTATGATACTACTCGCATGATATTATTACGTCACTTTATGCTAGCTCACTATAGATCCCATTTTCTTTCCCGTGCTTTTTTTTTTGTTAGAAATTTGGTATTCTAATTAAAAGATGGCGTCAGCAGAATAAAATTGCTGTTTCATACATGAAACGTATTAAGGCACATTCTTCGACATTTCGATGCAAATAGGCTTATCGCAATGCGGACTTGGGGCCTTTCTCTTAATTATATGTCATTATGTATTTATTTAAAAATGTTTGACAACGCAATATCTATGAAGAAATATTGATTAGTATTACATTTTGTTTTTTTAATAATACTTGAAATATTACATATACGTCATGAAGATATCGAAAATCAGAGATATAGAAAATATCTGGTTAGGAGTGTTTTTAAAATATATTTTAATGAGTGTAAAATATAATCACTCATTCCTGCTGCTTTGAAAAATTGTGATATTTAAATCGCTGCCAATATGAAGCAGTCCAAGATATGGGATAATACTTCTCATAACTGTTTTCTGCATTATGAGAACGGATTCAATCTTTAATATCTACAAGAAAAAAAAGTATACGTTACATAGGATTTTATCCTGTAGAATAATTATCTTCTTTCGTGATTATTAAAAGGTTGTTTTATGGCAAGTGATTGTGCAAAACACCTTGTTAAAAAAACGCCACTAGGGGTAAACTTGGCCTCTGTAGCGTTTTGAAAGCAATGTTTATGAAATTTTGGTTTAAGCGATTTTGTTTAAGCAATGTTTATAATTGTGTGGTGCATTATATTTTAACTCAATTAAGAAGCAAGAAAAAAATTACATTTCTTTATGTCAATGTATTTTAAAGTACTATGTATAATGAATTATCAAAGTAGATTAAATATTACATTATTTTATTTAATAAATAAAAGGCTTTTAGATAGAAATGTTTTATTTCCTTTAGTATTAGTCATGTAGTTTTTTTTAGTATTTAAACAGTGCCTATGTGAATAAATGTGATATGATTTATTACCACATAGCTAATCAATTAGATTTAGTTATTTCGTTATAGTTCATATACAAGAGAATATTAAGAAATAAAATTAAATATAATATAATATCTTATGCACGCCAGTTGTAATATTTTAGTAAGCACAACGGCATATTCCATTGTAAAAGCAATACAAACATACAAATAAAGTTCTAAAATAATAACAGCGTTACAATATCATATTTAAAAATTTTCAAAGTAATTTTGTTATATTTCATAATATTGTAATTCAAGGTTTAAAAACTGCAAACAAATGTCCTAAATTAATTAGAAGACTGCACATTAGTGTAGTTTTGAGATGTTTACATACATTGGCATCTAATAAAATTTGTAAAGTAAATCAAGATTGAAGTATATTTCTACTTAATGTATATTATAAAATATTTACTTGAAATACACTTAGTATACGCATAAAAAGGAAATTGAAGTGAATTTTGCAGCAATATTATTAAAAAAATTTGGCTCCGTCGCATTTATCAACACTCCATAGGTGGGTAATACATTTGTTATACATTTCTGCTATACATTCTGTTAACCATTTTGGAAAATTCTATTTGCATTTCAAAGTGTTAAAGATGTGCAAATTAAATTGTTCAGATATAAAAGTAATATCACTTTGTTTGGCATATAGATATAATTAAGTGTGAGGTTTTAAAAACTTGTGATAAAAATGACAGAGGAATATAATCAGCTGATGTATTGTAATGTCAAATTTGTAATAATCAATGCAAAATAGCAAATTTGTTTCAATTGCTATGAAATAACAAATTTGCATTAATGAATATATTTCTAATTTTGTACTTTCTTCTGTTACATTAATTCGACAGGTTTAAATTTAACTAATAATTAGTAATTAATTTCCGTATTATATTATTTTTTGCTACTTCAAATCGATGGTCTTGTGGCGGTTAACTATCGCCATTTATGCCACCTGTACCAAAACGAACTAGAAGCGGCTTTTCTCTGTGGATCTGATAACTGTGGAAACCGCATGCCGTTTCCTGTTTTGGGACGCCTGACTTTCAAAGACTACCGATGGGGATTTAGACATAACTTTAACGCCGGTGACAGTATGTTGGCATGTGAAAGCCATAATTTTCGTGACCCGCATGTGTGAAAAACAATACGATGTTGCACACCGAAAACACGTGGCGAGCATGGGGGACCCCCCATTAATGAGTCCCAGCCCAGCGACGACCAATAAGATGGTCGGTCACTACTTCTGGGGCGTATACAAATTTCAGTTTAGAAAAGAACTTTCATCTTTTCGGACAGAGACTCGCTCCTGAAATCTCAACTTGAACGGTCGAACCTCCGTTCGACTGCCTCGAACTTAACGTTCCCAATATCAGGACTTAGCCGCCTGCCGCAAAATTTCTCTGCAAAGTATTACAATGATGTACATAGAGCTGTAAATTTAATTGTAAATAAATGCTTATTTTTATGCAACATTAACGCTCTGCCTACAGAACAGCAACAAATGTAGGGGGATTGTGCCCGGCATTCATACCGCATGTTAGGTTTAGCTCACACAATCAACAAAGCAAGAAGAGTACCCAAAAACCCCGCAGTCTGATAGTTTCTATATTGTATTATTTTGTGCTATATTTAATCGAATGTTTCATAATATTCATGATGAGAATTGCTATTTTCGTCGTCGATACTATGTAGTAAGACGAATCAATTAACTGGAGAAGGAGATATTTGTTCAATAAATATTAAGAGCGTTGCTCGTTGGTCAAAAAGACATTTTATAAATTACAACTTATTTTCGTAATGTTTTTCCCCTTTTTACCAATAACATAACATTATATATAATGAGAAGGCTTTATTATTATTAAATAACTTTAGTTACCGCTTTATATTTTAAATTAGTTGAGAAAGGCGCCATCTAGTGTCAAATATATTTAAAGAAAATTATTCAAAATTTGTTAATTTAAAGAAGTTTTAATAACAAGTGTGTAATTATTTTTTGGAGAAGAATGGATTTTATTTATTAAAATAATCTACTTAAGCTATGTTAAAAGATTACGAAGCTCCAAGAGTTGGTAAAGGAACTTGAACCATGAATAATCAGTTGAGCTTTTTTCATTTCAGGATATTTTGCACCTGCGCAGTAGGGACAATTTTTCTTGGCTGTGGCTGCTACAAAAGTGTCTCCTTAAAAAATCACCCTTAAAAAGGAGCGGTTAGAAAAATAAACCACTATCTGCGGACACCATTTCTGGTAAATATTAAAGCGTTTTAAATATAGATCAGAAGCAAAATTAAAGTAGATTTAGAGTTTGAATGAATTTAATATTTTAGACATATGAATTACAATTTAAAAAATCTGATGTGGGCAACACATGACTTTCCTTATATAATGTAATGAATTTACTACTTTTACAGTAAAAATAGGGTTTTCTTATAGTACATACTAATATTCTTTCCATGATATTGAATTTTCGACAATTAGTCGTCATTTTCATTGATTTAGCGTCATTTTTATCCATTTGGCGAGATTTTCGTTAATTTGGAAACATTTCAAAAAGTCGCCAAATTGGCGACATTCCGCCAAATTCGTCACCAAAATCTCGCCAAGCGTTATGCACTAAGAAATAAGTTACTCTTACAGCAGATAAATGACTATTGGCGTTGAAATACAAAATTATTACTCAAAGTATCTTTTTTCATGAATGGAACGAGCTAGATCCACGAGAATAATGTCACCCAATTTATCGCATGGTTTTACATATGAAAAGTGAACATGTTTCTCAATAGGAAATATTTTTATTTTATATGACTTTTTGATAATTTTTTTAAAAAAATGTACAATATCTCGAGAACGGTTCATGTTAACGTTCTAAAATTTATGTCAATCGTTTTCTAATGAAAAATTACATAAGAAATGTCTATTTGCGTAATTTTATTAGTGGTTTTGATTTTTTGACGATTTTTTCAAAATTTCATTCGAAAATTCAGGGGGGTTCTGAACATTCGATTGCGTATAAAAACAATAGGCTTCCAGTGTTTACAGATTGTGCTTTTTGTACCAAATTTGATTCGAATCGGTCCATTTGTTCGTCAGTTATCGTCTCCACAGACTTACTGACGCG
The DNA here is from genome assembly GCA_951213105.1 of Amaurobius ferox. Taxonomy (NCBI): domain Eukaryota; kingdom Metazoa; phylum Arthropoda; class Arachnida; order Araneae; family Amaurobiidae; genus Amaurobius; species Amaurobius ferox. The sequence goes on from OX578152.1 coordinate 49,918,219, forward strand.
TACACACACACACACAGACATCACTCCAAAAATGTTTGATTCGTAGTCAGGGATGCTTGAAACGTGCTCTCCCGTCGAAAACTCGAATTCGAATTTTCGACTCCGTCACAATACTTTCCTTATACATTATGTATATAAGGAAAGTAAAAATTCTGATGTGGGCAGCACATGACTTTCTTTATATAATGCAATGCATTTATTTCTTCCACAGTAAAAAATTATACTTAAGATCCATGGCTCAGTGTTCTTAATGTTGAATTGTAAATTTGGCGCTTTTATGGATGATAACATGTAAAACTATTTCATACCCAATGAGCTCACATTTCACGCAACTCTAAATTTAATATTATCAATATTGATAGCATCCTCAATAAACAATATAATCCATATATCAAAATATGTTAATAATAAATTCATCCATTTGGCAACATTTATATTAACTTCTTTTGCAATTTGGCGATATTTTTTTTCAATCTGGAGTGAAAAATCGCCAAGTTGACGATTTTTGCTAGATTGTTCACAAAGTTCGCCAAATGCATTGCTAAGTGTTACAAACAAATGGAAAGAAGAACATTTCTTATATACTAGCAGGCATACACGTCATATGATGGAATAAAAAATTTCAGAAATATTACCTCCCATTTAGCGTCATTTTTATCGGTTTAAAAAAATTTCTATCAGTGTGGCGGCATTTTCGGCAATTTGACCAAATTTAAAAGATAGCCAAGGCGGCGACAACCCGGTAAATTTATCGCCAAGCATTATGAACGGACGGACAGAAAAATGGGTTATTCTTATAATCGAATCTTATATTTTTTCCGATTTATTTAATTTTCAGCAATTAGTCGTCATTTTCATTAATTTAGAGTTAATTTTATCAATTTGGTGACATTTCTATCAGTTTGGTTACATTTAAAAATTCGCCATGTTGGCGGTATTTAGCCAAAATTCGTCGCCAAAATTTTGCGAAACGTTATAGACGGAAAATTGGCTATTTCTATTATATATTTTTAAATTCTTTCCAAGATATTGGATTTTCATCTATAGGTTGTTATTATCCTTAATTTAATGTGATTTTTATCCATTTTATCAATTTAGCGACATTTTCGTTAATTTGGTGACATTTAAAAAGTTGCCAAGTTGGTGATATCACACTAAATTTGTCGCTAAAATCTCGACAAATGTTATGGACGGAAATATAGGTTATTCATGTAGTGGTTAAATGACTATTGGCGTCCAAATATAAAACTATTGGCCAAATATATATTTTCTCATGAATGGAACGAGCTAGATCCACGGAAATAATGTCAACAAATAATTCGCATAATATTACACATGAAAAGTGAACATATTTCACAAAAGTTAGTATTTTTTATTAATTTTATGTGATTTTTTGATAAAATTATTTGAAAACGTGCAATATCTAAGGAACGCTTCATGCTAGCGTTCTACAATTTGTGTCAATCGTTTTCTAATGAAAAATAAATAAGAAATTATTAATTTTATAACTAAATTGAAAGTTTTGATTTTTGAAGTTTTTTTTTAAATTTCACTCGAAAATTTGAGAGAGTTCTGAGCATTTGGCAACACAATAGGCTTCAAGTATTCATGGAGTGGAATGTTGGTACTGAATTTCTTTTGAATTGCTCCATTCGTTCGTGAGATATAGACTTCACAGGCCCTCTCTCTCTCACACATACACACACACGCGCACACACGCACACTTCACGCAGACTTCACACACACACAAACACACACACACAGACATCACCTCAAAAACGTTTGATCCGTGTTCAGGGATGCAAACGTGTTCTCCCGTCGGAAACTCGAATTCAGATTTTCGACCCCCTCTCAATACTGTCCTTATACATTATACTATGTATATAAGGAATGTAATATGCCAACATGACTGATAAAAATTAAGCTTTGTTTATAATTTATATTAAAACTTCATTTGGAAATTGTAGAAAATGAAAATTACATTTGTTTAAAATGTTTTCTTTAATAGGCTGCTAGATTTATGTGTTACAAAATCATTTTACAATCCGGATGCTGGCACGCGGGTTAGGATGGACCTGGACAGACCTGCAGAAGTACAAACATGTAGTATACGCTTTATATATAATACTATTGAAGGGTCTTAACAAAATAAGGGGGCTATGTCGCAATTTTAAGCACTCCTTTTTACAGTGCATTTCTTCGCTTCGAAAAACATTGCTTCGTTGTAAGTTATTGCATTCAGGAGGGATGAACAGAAATCACCTCGTTTTATTTATTTGAATTAGCTGCGGCCTTAATAACGCTGCTTTCTGGATTGTAATAGAACAGTAGCTCAGCAATTACTATAAACATTAAATCATAATTTATATAAAATATACTTTTAAAATATTATCACCACCTAATTACAGTTCTAAAATATTTCACATTAAATTTTCATAATATAATAATCTGTATGGAGATAGAAAAATGTTATCCAGTTTGGTCTTAACTAAGGTTTGTCCAAATGGTTCCAATTAAAAAATTAAGTTACTTATGATATATTGGTCTATCTATGAAATAAAATGAAATTTACACCTTGAAATGGCAGAAAAAGTGCTAATTTGATATCCATGCCGAAAAGTTATATAATTTCTGTGATTTTCTTTTGTCATTTTAGCACCTGCAAACATTGGAAAGAAACAATCTGTTTAAAAATGTATCTCGTCTTTCATGTTTATTAAAACACTAGCTCAATGTCCCAAGAAAACTCAATGCTATAAATGGGAGTGGAGAAATGTGGGCTTCCTACAGAACAAGTCTGAATGTTTATTCAAAATGGCGGCGGTCACAGGCATTCTGATCAGATCATTCACTATTAACACATTTGATTTCGGATTTCAATATTGCATCGCCGATTTTCAAAATTAAAATTTTGCATAAAAAACAGTCGATTTAATCGGTAAAATACAATATAAAAATAAATAAAATAAGAATACATTTACACTGAGTACTTGATTGTTTAAAGGAAAATGGTTGTAGTATAAAACGTAAATTGTATGCTATAAAATATAGCAAATTACTAAAATAAAAATATAAGTATAATAAAAATTTATATATAAGAAAAATATAAATAAGTAAATTATAAAATAAAAATATACATTTACATTTGGTACTTACATGAACATATAGAGAAAAATACTAGTATATATTTCCAAGCTTATGAATGTATCCAAAAAATAGAAAATCTAAAAACGTAAATAAATTTTATATATTAAAATGGAGTAATGGATTTACTACATTTTCCCATCACTGCTTACAGCAATTTTGTAAAATATTCCTTTTACAGAATAAAATTTCATGTTTTAGGATAAATCCATTAATAATTTAACAATTTATTTGCAAAAGGTATTTATTGAATTTGCAATTTAATGATTTACTTACATATGTTATACATATAAAATGTCAGAAAGTAAGTTTTGTATGGAAGTAATTTAATTGTGAAAATATCTTTGCTTTAAAATGTTATGTGTGAAAATAACAGAACACAGTGTTGTTTATTTTAAAAAATCAGATATTTTTCAGCTATATATGATATTTGCTTTTTTCAACATGTGTAATATAATACCATACCAGAGTCATTGAACTGTATTGATATTAAATGTATTTATAATTAAAATTAATTTAAACTATGCGTATAATCACTCTCAGTACAAAAGAAATTACAAACTCCTAAATCATGGACCTATCAAATATATGAGCAATTACATTTTATCAATACAGAAAACAAAATTTTTATAATTTGGTTAAATATTTTACTACAAACAAATGAGTTAGATGTTTCCTTACATCTGATCTATCTCATAATTTTCTGTTAAATGCACTGAATTCTGAAAAATGTTCTTGACGCAGGCTATCATTTTATTTACATTACATATATACGTACTTGAAGTTTCAACATTTTTTATGCAAGCTTATATACCGTTGGAATATTATTACTAAAACGTTTTTCACAAAGCTATATTTTTTAAATTAAAATATTTAAATATCAGGGTTTTATGATTTATAATTTAAATAGTAATAATAATAATAATATTAGTAATAATAATAATAATAATTTCCCTTTTAAATGCTGAAAGAAAATCTGCATTTTTCCAACTTGCTTGTAAAAAGCTTTGGGTCTAAAATATTTAATTTGCGTATATATTCTTACTGGCACAGAACAATTATATACATTGTTTATTTTTATTTTAATGTACTTAAAGTACTTTAATGTATTAAGAACATTAGAATCAATAAAATCATCCAGAAAATATACCCTAAAAGATGAAAATTAAAAAATAATTTCACCTTGATCAATCTGATCAACTGAATTCTTGTCACAAGTTGAAAAAGAAAGCAGTAAACTCCATTTTCTAAAAACACAAATCACTAAAACTAAATATGTCGGTTCGTAGTGGTAGTATAAGTGACAAGCTAAATGTAAAACACTTGAAATATTATTTAAACTAGCAAAATCTGATCTTTGAACGGACTCTACCGTATGAAGTATGCAGGCTGTGAAATATTCCAAATTAAAATTTCATTCATAAATAATAATAAATTGGAAGTATGCTTCTGTAATGTTACCACCATGTTACTGTTACGAAAGGTATCCTCCGGAATCGCGGATGTACACTCCGGTTACAAGAATGAGTTCGATTTTCTGGATAACAAACACGTTTATTCACAATCACAAAGTAAACAGGAACAATATACAATCAAACAGCACTTAAATGATCCACTAATTTCACAAAATTAGCGATATTATTCTCAAAATAATAACGAAAATATTTTCACAGAACAGTCGCTACTATTCTCAAAACATTGACAAAAGTTACAGATCATACTGTAGCTTGTATCTTGTCAATCAACTCGTCAACTGAACTCCAACGGGGTGATGAGCCATTTTATAGTCTCTCTAATAGAAACTTCTGGATATCTCTCCATATCTCCTAGACCTAGACTAATCGTTATTTCATATGGTTTCTAGAAGAGTCTGGAAGTCGCCAAATTGGCGATAAACTGCCAAATATGGCATCCCTTGTTTGAACGGGGGGGCTTATTGCAACCCTTGGCTCACGTCTTGTTTACGTTAGAATTACGTCATGAACAGTGTATTCATTGTCTGGTCTTCGAGAAGCGGCGAAAGAAAAGGCGCCAGTGAGAGAATATTACGCCTTCGCAACATTACAAACATACAACATTTGTTATTGTTAATGACAACGGATTGTTGCTGAAAATGAATAATAGCAAACCCGGTTCAGTAGTATTGTTTGCTTCTCTATAAGCAGACTTCTAAAATTTTGTTTCAGTTAATTAAGTGTATATTCTGTAATTTAGTTTGATGTTAGTATATATTGAAATATATTTTTTCATGTCACATTCGTTTATATGTGAATTTACATTATAAGAATTCTAAATATGCATATATGTGGATGAATGTAATAAGTATGTATGAATGTATACAGGGTGTCCCACAAAACGTGAACAGTGGAAGAATTTTTTAACCGTTGGTTGTACACCCATTATTTTAATTGCAAATATGCTTTAAATAAGGTAAGAAATTATAGGATAGTAATTAAAATGATAGACTATATTTTTGTAAAAAGTTAAGAAAATTATATTTTTTATACAGTCTCTCTATCGTCAAAAGTCAAATTACAAAAATGTTATGAATACTTCATGTAGTCAAGCTAAAGAAACGTTTGGTTCTTCAAAGTTCAAATTTAGGACGAAATAATTTGTAAAACTTCCTGACATACACCACTTTCTCGTGACATTTCGATACTCTTTAAATCATCAAAATTCATGAATCCGGGAGCCGTTCACAAATTGAATTGATGCACAGAAATCATATAGTGGGGTTTAAAACCATTTTTCCATGTTTTGTTTTTGAAACTAATAAAGAGAGGTAGACGATGCTGATTAAAACTATTTTAACACTTAAATAAGGTATAAATAAAACAGATTATTGGGATTTTGTCTTCCTGTCGAGTATTTTTCTGACAAAGTCTATTGAAAAATAACCATGAATTTCCAGTTTCGAAATCAACTAGGATCATTTAAACCCACTCTTTTCGGTAGACTCAATACGTTCCTAATACATTTTTGTCATTGCACTTTTCCCACCAGAATGAGAGCCCTTATAGACGAATCGGAATATAATTATTGCATGCGGTACAGCAAGTGGCCTGTTCGGATTGATCGAGAAAGATGCTGATAAATTTGTTGTAAAAGTATCTAGCGACTGACAAGATGACTAGTCATCATAACTGCTCTAGTCCCAATTTTGCATTTGTGTATGCATTCTATCAACTATTTCTGGATACATCTTCGAAACTTGGTGTTATCACGTTCGACATGGTCGCATACACAACGAGTTGACTGACCTTTTAGGCAAATGATGGCTAATTATCTGCTCTTTCCCAAACTCCGTTAGCTTGTCAATACTGGTCCTTTGCATTTTGAACAACTAAATTGTCCTTCAGGATTGTCCTACGTTAAGTTTGTTTAGAATTCATTTTTCAAAAAGTAGTTGTTTGATAGAAGTACACGAACCGTCCAAGTCACAATTCGCTAAGTTGTGCCGTATGTTTGCGAAATTACCACGCAACTTTAATTATTTTATACGTCATCGTGAAGCTCTTATTCGCACATTTTTTGACAATTTAAATAAGTGGTTTTGTGAATTTAAATTTTAATTTCAGTCTGTGTACTGTGAATTTTAGAAAAAGTAATTTTTTTCAACCTCAGTTTTGGAAGTAAAACGAGTTTCTGTCATCAGCGCAGTATATGTATGAAAAAAAGAATTAGAATAATGAGAAGAATTTACATATGTGATAGCTATATGGGTTTGTCCGGCGGTTCTTAATTGCAGAAAGCTAGAGTAGTTCGTCTCTTGCCCAATTTCTATTGAGAAAACTTCCTATATTATTCAATAAGAATAATTTGTTGACTGGTATGTCGTTAATCTAGTCATTTGGTGAACAATGCTTAATGTTTCAGTTCTTCCAACAAACTTCACCGAGAGTCATTATTCGTCTAAATTCCTCATCAACGGGAATCTGAGATATTTTAATTGGAGTGATAATTGGCAGTTAAAGTAAAGTATTAATCTGTACCTTTAGTAACACTGGATAGAACGTGCGCTTTAGAAAATCGAACTGTTCTCAAAATTCTGAAACACCGAACATTCTGGATCGAATTTTATGTCTGGATCAAATGAATATTCAATACATCGCGTATTCTGTTAACTAAATTTCGAAGAATTACCAGCTAGCCAATGTAAGCAGCTTGTCTCAATAAAAATGCTGCAAAGAAGAATAAAATGAATGTTTAAGTTTAAAAATCTATGTAAAGAAACTGTAAAAGTTGAATAGAGTTTTTATTTTATTTTATCCAAGCGTCGATTTTTCACTTTATGCATTTTGTTTCGGTAGTAAAAAATTCTTCTTGTGGATGAAATATATGTCACAATCCGTTTATGGCTTTTGCAGTAAAAAATATTCTACTTTGGTATTTTTTTATAAGCACAACATCTTACGGTCAAGGTGTTCGTATGAATTTACATGATACATTTTATCGTGCGCTGAGTGTCAAAAAAGAACAAACAAACAAACAAACAAAAAGTTGAGTGAAAATAGTATTAGTAGAAAGTAATAAAAGACTTCAGAAGAAATGTATAAAATTAAGTTCTTTGGAATCATTTCTTCCATAAGATAAAATGTAAAGCAAATTCGCATTTAAGAAGTGTAACATCTTAAATCAATTTCATGCATTTAATTTAGAATATTAGATGTCTGTGACGTGTGGGGTATGATAAGTCAAAATAGATTTATTGTATGACCATGAAATTTTGTATATAAATACAATATGCAAAAATTATATTTGGATCCACTAATTTACAAAATGTTTACATATTTAATAATATTGAATATACTTGCATGTATTTAATGCATAACATTTTTTTTTTGTCTAAATTGTTACAATACATGAAAATCGGCAGATGTTAACGATCTGTAAATAATGCCATACGTTTGTAAAGAAAAAAGGTATATATTGCAATGAACTTGTAAAATATCCTCACTGGTCCCTGGAACCTCTTTAAAAACCAGACGTAAAAGCAACCTTTCGTATGACGTTAATCTTGGGGTACCATATGCTGAAGTTCGTCGGGTGTTGTTAAATTTTGCAATTTATCACCAATTTGGCGACATTTGGTGATTATTTCAAGGTTCGCGAACAACCTCAAGATAATAAATATCCTATGAGATACTTTCAGAAGTTTCTACAGTGAATTTATAAAAGGATTCATCGGTAAGAGAGAGCAGTTGACGTTATAAAAGCTACATTAAACTGTGACATACGTCAATATTTTGAAAATAGTATCTGCTGTTTTGTGAAATTAGTGGGACATTTAACTGCTGTTTAACTGTATATTGTTCTTGTTTGGGCTGTGATTGTGAATAAACGTGTTAGGACACGTCGTCACAATATAAAGTTACTATTTTGTAACAATTGTAACCTATGTTTTATTTTATATAATTTATTTCGCTTTTCTAAAGAATGCGGAAAGTTAAAGGCCTCTCATTAAATATACTGAATATCAACAGCGTTTGTTGATTGAATAAATTCTGCCAAATTTTATTCAACTCTCTCAAATTGTTAGTGATATATTTTTCAGATTCAGATAGACACACAGCGTTTAATAGATAATTGCGATGAATAATAGCAATGAATTAATGATAAAATAATTGAGTTTAATATATAATTGAGATGAATAATAATAATGATTAATGATAAACGTGTTCGCATTCAGGGATATTTAAAAAGCTAGATTCATCAGGATTTATTCTCAGGATCATCATAATACTCAACCCTTACATATATCATGTATTATGGAGAATTAAAAAATATAACTTGATATACTTTTTATAATTAGCATGATTAAAACGCGAATTACGCGAAATTTAATGATCTTTTATTAACACTTTCAATAAAGTTGAAAAGTTTTGAAGACTTTACTCATTTTGTCTGTCTATGTGCCTTTTCGCACGATAACTGCCGTAAAAATGACTTTATCAAAATGAAATTTTAGTATGCTGTTGAGATGATCTGTGGGACATATGGGAATGAAAATTAATAATATCACTCAATGAGTTTCAAGAAATGAAATACGTTGGACCTTATAGGACAAAGCGTTTCGAAAGTTTTTTAAGCAAATTAAAATTAGCAAATTGTTTCGAAAAGTTTGAGAAATATTCAATCTGTCATATAAAATGTATAAAATATGTTTCAGCAAAATATGTTTGGAATCTTTTTAAATACAAATTTAAATAATGATTACATCTATGATATATGAAGAGATCAAATGACTCATTGTAAAATAGAATATGTCATTCATTTTTTTTTCCACTGTGTAAAGATCGTGAATTTTAATGATCATTTAAATTTATATTTAGTGTTGCATCCGTCATAAAATCGATTTTTTTTTGTTTTGTTACTATTATCTGTGTATCTAAATTCCGTGCCGACGTAATTACAATATTTTTAATTTAAATGTTCACTAAACTGTGATTATTTCTTAAACGAAACTTAATTTTAACTCATGCAAAATGTAAACAAATCAAGCAATTTTAATCAGGCGATTTCAAGTGTGTTGTATAAGAATTTCTAATCTTTTAACGCAAAATTATTTAGCTCTGGAATCTGAAATATAAGTGATATGAATGAAATAGTCATTGATTTTCCATTGAGAGGCTTACGATTTATATTTCGACGATGTGATTTGAATAAAGGTCATATTATGTAACTAGAATTGTCATTTTCTACGAAGGTTTAAGTTTTCAAGTATAATAAATTAATGTAGTAGCGATCACTTAAAAAAATATCAACTCTGAATGTATCGCATTTTAGAGATGTTTAAATAAAATTGTATTTTAGTTGGAAAAGTTTTCATAATCAATGTTTCATGTATGATTGATCTTTTTTATTATCATTATTTCCTGAACTGTGGTAATTTCAAGAATAATGAACAGTAATAGTATCATTAAAAGTGTCTTCTAATTTGCAATATTTTATGCATATGAAAGGTATTAAATGTGTATATGTTAACAAAAATTAGTTTTGAATAGCATGTCGCCAATTTCAATTTTTTAAGAATTAAAAAAATGGTATATTGCAATATGAAACTTCAATACTCACAGAATAGGCGGGTTCTGAGAATACGAACTTGGGAACTGCAGCGCCTTGCAACCTGGTCTCAATCTGTATGAAATTTGAAAGCGGCTGAGTGGCAAGACTAAATGTGTCTATCTTCACGAAATCACAAAATTGTGGCAGTTTCAAGTCTCCTTGCTGCCGTTACAGGTATAACCTATTTTTTGCTAAAAAGAGCATAAAACGGACGAAACTGGTTTATGGATGCTGCTACCTGAAATGATAACGTGAAGCAAGAAATTACAAATTAAAACTTATAAATATATATATACTTTTCTCCAATTTCATGCTGGTATTGACAAAAGCGAACTTAAAAATCTCGAGTATGGATGCATGAGAAAGTTAATTAGACAGTCACGCAGTGGATATTATCGATGGCAAATCCACAGAAATCTAATTTCATTAACACACTAATCTTAAACAGAAGTAGTTTTCATTATTTAGTAACGTATGGTTAACTTTCTTTCGCTAAGCAGCTTTACGGAACATTGCAATTAAAAATGAAAGCTAATCTTCGTTGTTTAACGTCAATCTAGCATTTCAACGGATACAGCAATGATGTATTTTTATGAAGCTAATATAGTTTCCTGCTATTGTATCAGGTAGAGTCATTTATGAACTAAGGTAAGAAATAATGTGACCAGTCCAAACCTATATATGAAGATGTTAGTATTTATTAATATATAACGAGTTGTTTGATATGTTACTTTTTTGATTAATTTTCAGGTACAAATATCCGATTGAGTTGTATTTTAACAACGAAAAGTTCATCTTATAAATATATTAGCAGCTATACTTGTCATTGCTCATGATGTAAACATGTTTACATTTCAGTAGTATTCTAATCGATATTGTTCTATAAAAAAGTCTATTAAAATGTGTAATTAAATTCATCTAAGTATACAGTGTACCTCGGATAAAGCCCTCAGATTCAGATATAAAGCTGGTGCAAGCATGTCTCCTTCCCCTTTTTCCGTCGTTCTGGAGGGTACTGGTATTTGAAACCTGTCATCAAGAAAAATGGCACATGTCAATGGCAAGAATACAGTTGCGCGTATTTTACACATCATTATTTCGCTGTGGAAAAAATAAAATCGTGGCATAATGAAGGAAAAGTCATATGTTACCCACATCAGATTTTTAATTAGTGCGAAATTCGTAAAAAATATTAATAATATATATTTTCCTTATATACATCGTATAATTAATGTATAGTTAATTAATATATAGGGAATGAATATTATAATTAATGTATAGGTAAAATATTGCGCGGAGTCAAAAATTCGAATTAGGATTTTGAATAGAAGAACTTGAATCGAACGTATTTGCGGTAACTGTACGTTTATACATATGTGTGTGTGTGTGTGTGTGTGTGTGTGCGTATGTGTATGTGCGTGTGTATGCATGTGTGTATATGTATGAGTGTGAGTATATGTGCATATGTTTGTGAGAATATGGTTGCAATATCTCAAGAATAAATAACATGTTTCGAACAAAATTTGATACACATATAACGATTAGTGAATGCTGGAATCTTTAAGATTTTAGACACAATTATTTGTTCTAAAGACCCTCCCTTTTCCGAATTACATTTTGAAAAAGTCATTAAAAAATCCAAACCTTCATAAATATTGATTAAATCTCCATTTTTTATGAAATATTTCTTTGGAAAATGAATATCACAAACTTTAGAACGCTAGCATGAACCGTTCTCGAAATATTGCACATTTTAATAAATTTATCCAAAAAATACACAAAATTTAAAAAGTATTAACTATTGTGAAATATGTTTGCTTTTTATATTTAATGTTATGCTATACATTTGTTAACATCTTTCTCGAGGATCTCGAGGATCATTCCATTCACGAGAGAAGATACTGTGGGTAATAGTTTTGCATTTTTACAACTAACATATCGCCAATAATCATTTATATGAAAAGCTCTTCTCCCGTTTGTCTGTAACACTTGGCGAAAAAAATTTAGCAAACACAGAGACAAATGCAGCAAAATGTTACCAGGTTGGCGATATTTAGCCCCAGATTGCCGAAATATCTTCAAAGTTGCAAAAATGACTGTAAATTAACGACAAATTGATGAATTACTTAATAAAACATTTTAATATAGATGCTATCAATATTGATAATTGTCAATTTTAAGTTGCGAGAAATATAAATTAATTGGGTACTACGAAATAAGTTTTAATGTTGTTATCCGAAAAAATAGAAAATATGCAATTCAACATTACCGTATATACTATACATCATTTTTTCACTGTAATAAAAGTAAATTTATTGCATTATATAGGGGAAGTCATGTGGTTGCCCACATCAATTTTTTTTTAATTAAATTTTATATAAAAATTGAATATATAAAAAAACCCAACGGGCACTGATCTATCCTCCTCCGTCCCCCTTGAAATTTTAAATTATATATTTTATCAACTATATTTAAATTATTTAATAGTTCAAATTGAATTAAATAATTAAATAGTTGTGTTATACCTTACCCCCAAAAACATTATTTGTAGATAACAAAATATCTTCATGGAAGTAGAAAATAAGTTAAACTCCGGGCATTTTGAGAAACATTGCTTCCTTTTTGTACGGTAACAAGATTAAGGGGTACAATAATAAAATACGTTTCTTAACGCAGTGCTTCTAATCTTGTTAAGGAGCATCCGGAAACATTATTTTAGGTAATGAATTTTTTGTCCTGCAGTCATTCTTAACTGCACCGGAAATAGAAGAAAGCACATTGGAGTTCCGTTTTTCATATGTTTAGCATATATGCACGTTTGAAAATTTAATTTTAAAGCTGTAGATTTTTCTTCTTTGCGAAAACCTACGAAAAATAATAGACGTTAAATTGTGTTTACTAGAGAAGATTTGTACTTTCCTTTCATATATTAATGAAAGAGAACTTTTTAAGCAGCCCTGAACTCGAATCGAACGTGTTTGAGGTGATGTCTGTGTGCATGTGTGTTTGTGTGTAAGTATATATATATATATATATATGTGTGTGTTTGTATATGTAAGCATGTGTTTGCGAATATGTATGCAAGTGTGTGCATGTGTATGTGTGTATCCGTGCAATATCTCACGAACGAATGAAGCGTTTCGAATGAAATTTGGCATACATATTGCGTTCAGTGAACGCTGGAATTGTCTTGATTTTAAATACAATCAAATGTTCGAATCCCTCCCACCCATTTTGAATAAAATTTAGAAAAAATCATCAAAGACTTAAAACTATCATACGTGTCACGTAAATCACCGTTTCTCATGAAATTTTTCATCTGAAAACGAATAACACAAACTTTAGAACGCTAGCATGAACCACTTTCCAGATACTGTACATATTTCAAATAAATTTATCAAAAAAATTACATGAAATTAAAAAAGTATTAACTGTTTTAAAATATACAAGGTGGTCATAAAAAAAAATTCCCAGGTATATAAAGCCTTAGCGGCCTATTCGCTCAACTAATAGAAATCAAATTTCAGATATTGTTATTTGAAGGTATGCGCTCGAGATTGTGATGATTTCAAACAATAGAGTTCTCATGGTTACGGTTACAGTGAAAAAAATTCGAAATTTTCGATTGGCAACATCCACCTTTTTCCTGCGCAAATTGATCAGCGCATTGAAAACCATAAATGACGTTGGAACAATAGACGTATGACGAAAATTGGTGGTGTCGAAAGCCCAGACCAACCGACTCGTCCGAAGACTAAGAGCAGTAAGATTGCAGACTAAGAGCAGTAAGATTGCAATCTTACTGCTCGTCCGAAGACTAAGAGCAGTAAGATTGCAGTAAAATTGGTGGTGTAAAACATTTGCGACGAAGAGCATTGTAAAGGACCAATGACAATACAGAGAGGTGGTGGATTGACGCACTTTGCATAATTCACAGCGATAGACAGTAGAAGCACCAGTCACAGAACACCATGTGCAAAGCATTGCTTGTGGAAAACCTTTAATGCGCAGTGTGGAAAGATTGTTTCTTCAATCAGGTGTTCCAACGTACCAACAGGATGAAACTTGCAGGGAAACAACGAGGTGAATTAATAAAGCTGCTTTATATGAACGGAGAAAATGCTGCCGAAGCAGTGCGAGTTTATCGGCGAAATCATAAGCTAAGACGAGGCCCATGTTCCGTACGAACTGTACGTGATTTGGTAAAAAAAAATTGAAGAAACTGGATGCACATGTGATAGACCGCGATCCGGACGGCCATCTGTTCCTGTTGAAGCTGTTTCGGAAGTGCATAATACGATTACTGCAGGTCCATTGCTTACTGCAAGAAGTATTGCCCGCAATTTTGATGTAACGAAAACCACAGTTCTCAAGCTACTGCGCTCTGTTCTGTGGATGTTTCCTTATCGATTCCAGAGCGTCCAGATGTTGCAACCTGGAGACGAGCAACAGCGTGTCGACTTTGCGAATTTTTTCCTCATGAGATATGATGAAGGTAGCAGGTGACCGCTGCGGATATTATGGATTTCTCCTTAACTGGGAACACATTTCTCCTTAACCGGGAACGTAAAGTCCAAGTACTGTGTTCACTGAGCTAACGAAAATCCTCACGATGTGGAACCAGTGCCTTTACACTAAGCTAAAGTGACTTTGTGGTGCGGCATCGACAACACGTTCTCGATCCGTACTTCTTCGAAGAGATCACTTCTAATGGTATGCAAACGGGCTCCATCACAGGTCCTCGGTATAAAACAATGTTGCAGAATTACGTAATTCCAGAATTGCAGCAGCGAAATGTCGTTAATGACATTGTATGGATGCAAGACGGTGCTCCTTCACACGTCGCTACATGTGTTCGACAAGTGCTGCAACAAAACTTTGGTGATAGAGTCTTCTCCTGTGACTTTGCAGTTTCGTGGCCACCGCGATCATCCGACCCCACTCAGATGGATTTCTATTTCTGGGGTTATCTGAAATCTAAGGTGCAGACATCAAATATCAAATCCACGAGATTTATCAGAATTGAAAGATGCCATAAAACGTGAAGTTATACAGATTCCTCCTGCGAAGTTACGATTGTCATTGTTGTTAACAGTCTCCCGCATGCGATGCGTTATCGTCTGCGAAGGTGGGCATGTTGAAAACTTGTAATTCCAATAAAAAAATTTTCCCTCTCCTCTCTTGTGTTGTCATTGGTCCTTTTCAATGCGCTTCCTTGCAAGTGTTTTACGCTGCCAATTTTCGGCATGCGTGTATTGTTCCAAAGCCATTTATGGTTTTTCAATGCGCTGATCAATTTGTGTAGGAAAAAAGTGGGTGTTGCCATTCGAAAATTTCGAAATTTTTTCATTGTAACCGTAACTGCGAGAGCACTATTGTTTGAAATCATCACAATCTCGAGCGCATACCTTCAAATAACAATATCTGAAATTTCCTTTCGATTGGTTCAGCGGATAGGCCGCTAGAGGTTCATATATCGGGGAATTTTGTTTATGACCACCCCGCATTTACTTTTCATATATTAATACTATACGATACGTTTGTTAACACCATTCTCTTGGATCTAGTTTGTTCTATTCACAAGAGAAAATACTTTTGGTAACAGTTTTGCAGTTTGACGACTAACATATCGCCAATAGTCATTTATAAGAATAGCGCTTTTCCCCGTTTATCTGTAACGATTGGCGATAAATTCCACGATCTTAGTCACTAATTTAAAGAAATTTCAGCAGCTTGGCGATATTTCACCCCATATTGACGAAATATCATCAAAATGGCAAAAATAATTGTAAATTAACGAAAATGAAGCCAAATTTATGAAATAGTTATTAAAACATTTAATATATAAGCTATCAATATTGATAATTTCCAAATTATAATTGCGCAAAATAGCAGTTAATTGAGTACTTCGAAAAAATTTTACATGTTGTCATTCAAAAAAGTGCAAAATGTGCAATTCAACCCTCCCCCCCTCACATTTAAATTCTATATTTTTTCCACGATATAAAATTATTTCATAGGACACTTTGAATTAAATATTTATGCATTTTTGTCGTAACACCCCCCTTCCCAGAAACGTTATTTGTAGATAACAAAATATCTCCATACATTGCTTCCTTCCGTCATAGCAAAAATCGTCACATGTGTGACAGTGACGCTGTAGTCACGTGACACCGGGGTCACAATGTGACATCGTATTTGTGACTTCTATGCGACGTTACGTATTAGTAACTCTGTAACTTCATTGTGACTATATTCTGTGACGTTTCCACAATTTAATTAACACGTAACAATGCGACGACATTTCAAGGGCAATTACAATGTGACGTCACAAACAAGTTAATATGCGATGTCACAAACGGCCATGAAAATGACCAAAATGACTTCGCTGTGATCTCAATATGACAATGCCGACACGTACTGCGACGTCCTGTGACTTCCCAAAGTCACAGTGTGTTAATGTGTGGATATACGTATGCTAGTATGTTAGTGTTATTGTTGTTGTTGTTGAGACCCATACCGTCCGACCTACCAGAAAGGTGTAGGGTAACTGTTTGGACGGCCGAGAAGTGCCACCCAATTTAGACCGGAACCCAGTGGGGGAGGCATCCACAGGGACCGTACTCTCCGTCCCCTACCACCAACCTCTCGGAAGGACTTACGGACCCACATGTTTAACATGATCGTACTCTGCATGAACACGACGGCAGTTGTGGCAGCCTGCAAATCCAGCGCGCAAACCACCGGACTACCGCTTCCGAAATGTGCCAACAGCACGCGGTGTTTCCAGGTGGTCACCCACTAGTGTTGTTGTTGTTGAAACCCAGACCGTCCGACCTACCAGAAAGGTGTAAGGTAACTGTTTGGACGGTCGGGAAGTGCCACCCAATTTAGACCGGAACCCAGTGGGGGAGGCATCCACAGGGACAGTACCCTCCTTCCCCTACCACCAACCTCTCGGAAGGACTTTCGGACCCACATGTTTAACGTGATCGTACTCCGCATGAACACGGCGGCAATTTTGGCAGTGGCTGGAATCGAACCCGGGCTTACCGAGTACAACTCCAGCGCGCTAACCAATGGGCTACCGCGCCCGGTCACCCACTAGTCACCCACTAGTCACCCACCGGTCACCCACTAGTGTGTAAGAGTGGACTCTATATTACAGGAATAAATTCTTTCGAAAATAATTTGGTACGAATATTACAATCAGCGAATACTGGAAGAAGTAAAGTCTATGCATTATGTAGGGAAAGTCTTGTGCTGATGACTCCTTGAGACTCCCCCGCCAAATGACAGGGCGCACATTTCTATCCGGTGTCTATGTGTATTTCGCTTTGTCGTTGAACTTTGAAGATGGCTAAATGTACCGCTGCAGAATGGGTGTTTATTGTGAAAACTTATTGGATAACAAACGCTATAAAAGTAACTCAGCGAGAATTTCTAGATATGTTTTAAGGACACAAACTTTACGTCACCATGTTTACAAAGAAATTGGAGCGTCGTGTTCGAATGTGTCTGAATGTAGGTGGAGGACATTTTAAGCATTGATTGTGAGTTATCAGTATATCCGATCTTGATACGGAATATATAACATAAAAGAAACATAATCCCAAATATCTGCAAATTCCTGTAGTATTCTAAATAAAATTGCTATTCAAACCATTCTCTTAAAATATTTAATTTAATTCTTCTTAAAAGTAGTGTAAGAATCTCTGTTATCGCTACACAAAGTTATCTTCACAGACAAATCTGGAAAATAAAACAATCTGGTCGCGTTTGTTTACAAATTTAAATATGATATTGTGCCAATATATGCCAAAATGAGAGGGCTAAATGGCATTAGAAGATATAGTATCATTTTTATTCTCTTTCGACAATTGGCTAAACGCAATATGAGTTTAAAAAATCTCTGCTAAAATAAAACAGATAAAGAAAGAATATGAAAATATCTATAATTCCCGCAATCTTTAAATACGAAGGCCGCAATTCATATAATCTAGTCAAAACTGCAATGTCGTTCATTTATAAAATTTATATTTAGATCCAATTTAAATCAGAACACATTTAATAAATATCGTCTGCCGTATGAAGACACACATTGCTAATCAGTATGATATAATCTTCATCAAATAAATTTGAGGAAAACATATCGTCTGCATGATGCTGTTTCTATGAAAGATTTGATTCTACGTTTTTTCTTAATATCACGATAACGCTTGGTTCTAGAAAACTCAAAACATGGACAAAACTTTAAGTGGAGCTATTTCAAAGCTACAACTCCAAAAATGTTCCAAAATATTTTGAAATTTAATGCATCCGTTTTTTCGTGAAGATGAGACAAATGCGCACACGTACAAACAGATAAATTTGAAATTTTATTTATACAGATAGCGCTAAATTTTCATGAACTAAGGCAACTTATGAACTAAATGTCACGTGTTTATGTAGAGTGGGAAGACTAATGTAGTTGATTCTTTTTTGGACTACCTGTTCAACACTTTGTTATGTAAATAATTGTTAAAGTCCTATATTTATTTATTTATGCATTTTCTGTCATGAGTATAGTCGCCAGGATTAAATACCAGGTACATATGAAGATCCTGTGTATTGCATATATATTGATAGTAATTCGTCATCAACTTCAAACCGCAGTTCCTAATTGAACCAGTTCTCGTGTGTATAATAATTACAGTTTCGTAAAACAGCAGAGTAATTTGCCATCCAGCATCCGGTTGGACTTTTCTTGTGCCATCATTATTTAAAAATGCTCTCCAGTTTCCGATTTTGATTCTTTTAAAGCTTTTCATATCAATAAAAATCCCAATAAATTTGTCAATAGTACCATATTCCTCGGAGGTATGGAATGACCCTGTCTAATTTTTGTTTATCAGTTTCTTGATTTTTTCAGCTTCACACGTTGAGTTAATATACATTTCATTTATTTTATCCTGTTTGTATATGAAGGCCTTTATTTTTTATTTTTTCCCATTTTAGTTTTCTTTCGTCACACTAGATGGCGCTACTATATTTGTTCTGTGGTTTAGCCGTTTTTTATTTGGACGGTATAGACCAGGGCTTATTTGTGTGTTCGCACGAAAGAAGGCAATCCAGAGATTTCCGAGAGGTGCGTCTGCTTAATTAACTTTATTTGTGCTGCATTTTACGTCCTGATCTAATTCATTATAATTACATATTACTCAAATTAAAGTGGAATATTTTAGTACTTTTCATCTATTCCATGATGTTACCATAAATGGGATGAGTTGAAAAATAGAACATTTCCATAGAAATAGATAATTAGTTAAACTTTGAGACATTTTAAGGAACATGTAGCTTCCTTAGCACCTGGTAACAAGATTAGAAGCTTCATTAAATGCAATGTAATTTTATTAAGAAACGTCTTAACGCATTAATTGCTCTGCATGATGAATTTTTCGCAAAAGAATCCTCCTTTTCTATACGACAAAAATATTGTCACGTTCTTTCATGGAGTTTTTATATTTAAATATTCGTCCCAATTTGAAAATCCTAGCATTTCAAGGAGTAAAGAAGAAAAAGCACATTTTAGCAATTCGATTATTTGTAGGTTTTTCTGCAAATTAATAGAACTTTTTCTAAAACTTCAACACAGCCGACTGAAACCAAATCTGATATAAAATTTGTTACATAAATGTAATAAACAACTTCGGATTTTTTTTTTAAATGTGCTTGTGTCATGTCCAGTACGCACGCCCACATTTCGCACTATTTTGCAACATCTCCAAAACTGATAATAAATTGCAACTAAATTTAGCACATATTTAGTTTGTAAGCGACGTTGAAGTAATTAGGAAATGTTCTCTTTCTTTATTTCGATCCAGACCGTTCGACCGAATGTGTAAGGTATCTGTTTAAACGGCCGGCATCTACAAGGATCGTACTCTATTTCCCTTGCCACCAACCTCTCTAAAGACCTTTCAGCCCCACACAAATTATACCGCCCGTATTCTTCGTGAACACGGAGACAGTTTGGACAGTTCGGAGAATGGAACTCGGGTCCTTCGAGTGCAACCCCCGTGCCTTAACCACTGGGGTCTGTTCGGCCTTGAAAATGTTCTCACGTAATACATGCGTGTAATATATGCATGTAAAATCTCATGTAATATATGCGTGCTCATTTTGTATCTGAAAATGTACATTATCCGTATTACAAATAGACTACGCTACGTAGCTAGCTTACTAGCTGCACTGTTGCATAGGCGCGACTATAACAAGTAATTTTGTACCGTAGATACTTTTAAATGCAGAAAATGTAAAAAACATATATTCAGAAAAAATGTAAAGGACAAAACATGTCCATTGAAACACAATAAATAAATTAAACTCCAAGGCATTTTGAGAAATGTTTTTTCCTTATCATTCAGTAATGAGATTACGAGGAAAGGAAAATTAACTTTGTTAAGAAGCATTTATTTTTGATGATGATTTTTACGTCCTGCAGCCTTTTTTTAACTGTATCCGTAAAGGAAGTATTATTCTAAATTGAACAAGGATTGAAAAACAAATTTTTTATCCACAAAATGTTGTTATCTAAGGTGGACATACGTAATAAAGTAAAAAGTTTTATGAAACTATTTTAAGTTTCTTCATAATACAAATAAATTTTGCCATCCTTGTCTCCAAAATTTCATTTTTGAGATTTGATGCAAATTCTTGTATTCCTTACTCCTATCCAAAATGTATTCAGTACTTTTTGAATGACAGTTTACTATGTGTATGAATGACTGTACATTTATACACGTGTGCTGTTTTCTTCCCTTGAATGTGTTGAGCTACTCTGGATTTCTTATAACTTCAGAAATATAATTTTCACTTAAGATACATTCCCTAATTAAATTCTGAATTATAGTTTTCATAAATTATACTGTCTTTTCTTTATCATTAATCCTTTAATATTTCTGTGATGTGTAAATTTTCCCACCTTATCTTACTTGCATAACTAAATTGGTGAATTTACTGTATTCGTTCTTTTGATTTCATAAATTTTATTACTTTTAATTTTTGAATCTATGAGATAATAGTTTATTTTATTTCGCTGAAAATTATTTTTGTTTGATCCCTTATTTTCACGTTTAGTTTAAAGTGATTATTTTTGATTATTTTCAGAAATTTCTGTGAAGTAACATCTCAAAATTTCCGGTTGATGCTATATTGACTTATCGTAAAAACTTCTTGAATGGTAAAATAAGATGCAATACAATCTACTGGAATGATTTTAGCCGATGTATTGGGATGTTGAGACCCAGACCGTCCGACCTACCAGAAAGGTGTAAGGTAACTGTATGGACGGCCGGGAAGTGCCACCCAATTTAGACCGGAACCCAGTGGGGGAGGCATCCACAGGGACCGTACCCTCCTTCCCCTACCACCAACCTCTCGGAAGGACTTACGGACCCACATGTTTAACGTGATCGTACTCCGCATGAACACGGCGGCATTTGTGGTAGCGTGCAAATCTAGCGCGCAAACCACGAGGATACCGCACCCGAGATGGCCAACAGCACGCGGTGTTCCGAGGTGGTCACCCACCAAGTACTAACCGCGCCCGATGCTGCTTGACTTCGGTGATCTAACGAGAACCGGTGTTTTCAGCACGGTACGGCCGTTGGCCAATGATGTATTGGGATGTGGAAATTCTTTGTTATAAGATTTGAAAATTTAAAAATGGTATTTCAAAAATAAGCATTTACAATTTTGTTGAATTTGAGTTCTACACTTCTCTATGATGTTTTGAGACAAACAGAGCAAAAGTGTTATGTAACTGAAATTCACGAAAAGCAATTTCAAAAATAAATATCACCAAATTCACAAGTATGGAAAACACGTCTACAAATATTTCAAAATATTTTGAGCAAAGACTACAAATTTAATAAATATCTTTATTTAAAAACACCATTAATGACGTACACGAAAATTCACAACAGTGACAGAGAGCTTGCAGACGTCATAACGTCCATCATCAGTGGAAAATTTAATGGAGAAATTAATATAAATGATTATAAAAGCTAATGTTATTTCCAATAACATTGCCACTGCTGATGGACGTTATGACGTCTGAATGCGCTCTGGCACTCTCCAAAAATTTCGTTTACGTCATTAATGACGTTTTAAAATAAAGACATTGTACTCAATTTATAGTCTTTGCTAAAAATATCACTAAATTCGATGAAGGAAGAATCACTGGGCCACGCTCGAGCAACAAATTTATTCCATTGCATTAGTTTGTATGACAAGACTCATAAAGAAAACAAGACTCATGAATTAAATACAGGGAAATAACTTCGAAATTGGGCAATAAGGGTCATCACATTTGATTGACTATTCACAATGAAAAATCAGTCTGAACCGTTCACTCGTTGAGTAAACTCCAGCTACCGGAAGTAAGTGTACATAACATCGTTGATGAAAAAAACTTGAGAAAATAAAACTCGCCAACAGCTGACAGTTCCAATTCACCCTATTGGACGGACTTGCTGAAGAAATATAATCTTTACTTAAAGCTCAGACACAAAATTCCCAAGGAAGACGATGTCGCCGCTATGTTAAAGAAGACTCATACAAAAAATCTTTGCCGGCTATTTAAATCAAACTCTAGATATTCATTGGAGATAAATAATATTCCAGTGACTTTCATAAACGAATGAAGAGCGTTGTCGCTTAAGACGATGAGTTGTTTAGAAAAAAATCTGATGTGGGCAACACATGACTTTCCTTATATAATGTAATGAATTTACTACTTTTACAGTAAAAAAATAGGTTTTTCTTATAGTAGATACTAATATTCTTTCCAAGATATTGAATTTTCGACAATTAGTCGTCATTTTCATTGATTTAGCATCATTTTTATCCATTTGGCGAGATTTTCATTAATTTGGCAACATTTCAAAAAAGTCGCCAAGTTGGCGACATTCCGCCAAATTCGTCGCCAAAATCTCGCCAAGCGTTATGCACGAAGAAAAAAGTTATTCTTACAGCAGATAAATGACTATTGGCGTTCAAATACAAAAGTATTATTCAAAGTATGTTTTTTCATGAATGGAACGAGCTAGATCCACGAGAATGATGTCACTCAATTTATCGCATGGTATTACATATGAAAAGTGAACATGTTTCTCAATAGGAATTTTTTTTTATGTGACTTTTTCATAATTTTTTTTAAAAATGCACAATATCTCGAGAACGGTTCATGTTAGCGTTCTAAAATTTATGCCAATCGTTTTCTAATGAAAAATTACATAAGAAATGTCTATTTGCGTAACTTTATTAGCGGTTTTGATTTTTTGATGATTTTTTCAAAATTTCATTCGAAAATTTAGGGGGGGGTTCTGAACATTCGATTACGTACAAAAACAATAGGCTTCCAGTGTTTACGGATTGTGATTTTTGTACCAAATTTGGTTCGAATCGGTCCATTCGTTCGGCAGTTATCGTCTCCACAGTCTCACTGACACACACACACACACACACCACACACACACATACTTTCACACACACACACACACACAGACATCACTTCAAAAATGTTTGATTCGTGATCAGGGATGCTTGAAACGTGCTCTCCCGTCGAAAACTCGAATTCGAATTTTCGACCCCGTCACAATACTTTCCTTATACATTATGTATATAAGGAAAGTAAAAAGGAATGATTTGTTCCATGAACCAATGCGAACCCACCTCATGAAACTGCATTTTTCAATGCTAATCAAAATACTCATTAAAACACAAGCTAAAAGCACAAATTTAGTATTAATTGCAAATAAAATACATTACAAAAATATAGTCATACATTATAAAATATACATTATAAAATACATTAATAAAATACATTACAAAATATATAATCTATATAAATTTTTATTGCTAAAACTTAAAGGAAATATATTAGCACTATTTTGAATTACAATTACTATGGAAGGGAAATAAAATGAAAAGCATACGATTTTTTGCGATGCCAAATAAATACCCAAATCTTTTACAGCAGCTGTTTTCATTGAGAGCCAGCCAATCAGATAACTTAGCACAGAAGAAGAATACCTATGTTATATATTATATACGATACGTCAAACTGCCTCGATAATTTTATAGCTGGCCGAAACTTAAATTTTTAGAATACAGGGATTTTAGAATTTGCTGAAAGATCGCTATGTAATTAATTTTTAACCTAAAAGCACAAATTTAGTTTTACTTGCAAATAAATAAATGGAGGAATAAAATGCATTATAGATTAGAAAATTTGTATATATATTTTAATTGCTAAAACTTAAAAAATAACAAATTTACGCCATTATGAACCACAATTACTATGGAATGGAATTATTTGTATATAAAGTAGAATATTGAAATTCTAAATAAGTATAAAATGGAAAAATACTTGGAAATACATAATGGGGAACACTAATTATTCTCCTAAATCTGAATAATTAAATTACAAACATCCCCAAATTGCTAATTATTAAAAGCAACCTAACACATATGCGATACAATATAATTTTTTCGACATTTCTTTCCTTATTTTTTTTTTATACTGTTATAAAAATTCATAAGACCGACATTATGCTAAAAGCAGTGCAGAAAAGTCATGATAAACAGGATAAAAACTAAAAATTCGGACCATTAGTTTTTCATCTAGGAACTCTTTTTTTTCTTTCACAGAAATTTTTCTTGTCATAATTTTTTAATTCATTACATTGCTCAAGGGGCGAATATTGTAAAAATAAATTTTCTTTTTCAGTCTTACAAATGACTTAAACAATTTATTCCCAAAAATGTATTTGTTTTATTTCTTATTAAAGCAGACTAAATATTTTACCCTTCTGAGCATTTATTCAATTATTTTACATGTGGATCTGGGAAAATTTGATATTAAATATTTTATTTTTGATTATTTTATTAGTTTAAAAAGAGTTTTAATTTTTAAGAGCCTTCTATAACAGCATTTAAAATTTTAAATGCTATATAAATTAAATTCCGTCATTTTAGTAATATTCTCCTGTGATTCTGTTTGGTGCTTTTATTTGCCTATGAGTATTATTTTTCTTAAATTAATAACTGTTGATCTTTTTGTAAATGACTTATTTAATTTTTCTTAAATTAAATAACTTATTTTCTCTCTATATAAAAAAAACTAAGGTGAGAAAATTTTTTTAAATAAAAATAATTTCTTTCAAGTCTAGTGCCAGATCTATGATATAAAATAATTTGCAATTTTCCATGATGATTTAGAAAACTTCGCCATGTGTCTGTCGCCTCATACTTTTGGTTTCAATCTGATAAAAGAAATATACAATTTTTAAGTAAAAATTATTTTATAGTAATTTTGTATGAAAATTTAAATTTTTTTTCATCTATCTTCAAAATCTGATTTATCATTGTTGAAAATATTGTTGCCATTTCGAAGAAATAATATTTAAAGGATGTCATTAAAAATAATTGTATTAATCAGAGCTATAATCAGGGAGATAAAAGACTATATTTCTCCATCATTATAATACTAAAGCTACCTTTGAATCTCTCGTTATATATGGCTATCTTTATTGTTACACTAGCCGCCTTTGGCGATCAGCCTGTTCGCTACCCTTGAAAATTCTGACCGTGGTAAATTCGCTGGCGCGACCTACCAGAAAGGTGTAATGTAACTGTTGGGAAGGCCAGGAAGTGCCACCCAATTTAGACCGGAACCCAGTGGGGGAGGAATCCACAGAGATCGTACCCTCCTTCCCCTACCACCAACCATTCGGAAGGACTTACGGTCCCACATATTTAACGTGATCATACTCGCCAGAACGCGGCGGCAGATTTGACAGTGGCGGGAATCGAACCAGGGCCTACCGAGTGCAATTCCCGCGCGCCTACCACTGGACTACCGCGCCCTCCGCAACAATTTCCATAACTTTATTTTTATTCACCCAATTTGGACCGGAACCCAGTGAGAGAGGCATCCACAGGGACCGTAGCCTCCTTCCTCTACCACCAACCTCTCGGAAGGACTTACGGGCCCACATGTTTAACGTGATCGTACTCCGCGTGAACACAGCAGCAGTTTTGGCAGTGGCGGGAATCGAACCCGAGCCTACCGAGTGCAATTCCCGCGCGCTAACCACTGAGCTACCTCGCCCTCCGCGACAATCTCCATAACTTTCTTTTTATTCACCCAATTTAGACCGAGACCCAGTGGGAGAGGCATCCACAGGGACCGTACCCTCCTTCCCCTATCACCAACCTCTTGGAAGGACTTACGAACCCACATGTTCAACGTGATCGTACTCCGTGTGAATACGGCTGCAGTTTTGGCAGTGGCTGGAATCGAACCCGGACCTACCGAGTGCAATTCCCGCGCGCTAACCACTGGGCTACAGCGCCCTCAACCCCGTGGAGTTAACAAAGTTTGGTTTAGTTTAATGACGTTAAAACTAATAATGAAATTTTAAGGCACCTCGACAATCTCCATAACTTTCTTTTTATTTATTTTTTTATTTCTTCAGTGTTTAAGCTTTTCATTAATATTATTTAAAATATCCTCATTCCATATATCCATTTAAAGTATCCATTTAATATATCCATAAATTAAAATATCCATTTAAAATATCCATATCGTTCTATCATTTAAAATATAAATATAATAATTTCACCCGATGTATACAATACATCACCACAATTCAATCCACCATAAATCTGTCATTTAAATTTTATAATGACCATATGCTATGCTTTTAATTTTATCATTTAAAATATCACTCTAACTTGATGCAACGCCTTGCCGTCCCCCCCATTTCAGGGTGGGGCTTTCGGGGTAGAATCGGAACTTGGCCGAGAATTGGACGAGAAATATAAAATCATGACGTCTTTAAAATTGCGATCCTGCGGGCAATTTTCATTATTTCTTGACTAGATTGGACTTGTAAGAATGCCAGATCGTTGACCTTTCTAAAAATGTAAATTATTAGTCGAAATTATGAGTAGTTTTTACGATGGGAGGATTTAAAAACGAAAGTTGGGTTTTTTTTAACCGAAAGTGACTTTTGCTTTAAAATCTTTAAAAAATATCAGAATTCATCCCTGAGATTTAAAATTTATATATTTTTACTCACAATTGACTGCTCTTTCTGGTGGTGTGATTTGTTTTTTTCTACGACGTTCGGATCGTGGACAAAAAGGGTAAAATGGCAAATAACGGTAGAAATCGCATAAAACCTTAAATAACAAAAAAAATAAGTAAAATTTTAAAAATCGGTTTTAACGTGTCCCTTTCCCCCCCCCTCCTCCGGGTCTCCATTGCCAAATGTCGTAGCTCTCCGACTCGCGATCGCTGAACGTATAGTGTATAAGACAGACACACACACACACACAGACATTGCCATTTATTATATGGATTTTAAATGTCCTATTGTTGTAAATATGTGCCTGAGAGCTACACAGTTACATAAAAAGCGTTTTATAAGTCTCACAGTCTCTCGCTTTGTAAGTCTATTTAGAAACATAAATATTGACATACAATATTCACGCTTATTTAGGGCATATCACTCTACTGCGCGGGTGATCATGGATTGCATAAGTTGAGTGAGCGACGTATGCGCCATCATTATCAATTAATTTTTGACTTTTTAGGAGAAGGTCGTGGGGATGTACTCGTGGCGATGTATTTTCGAGTTCGCGAAGCCAGAGCCTAGCAGATCCCTAACTGGTGTATCACGCCTGCACATCAGGTAGAACACCTATAACTCAAGCTGACCCATGGCTGCCATGTTAAATCACCTTGTTGACAAGGAGCCAGAATCACCACCACTGACCTCCAAAATCTCGTTGTACTGACCTCAGTGGAATACATGTGTTTCTGCGCAATGCAAATTTATACCACAATGCACGATATCGAATCACTCACTGCTCACTGGTAAACCAATGTGCAAGTATGACTCTGTGCTGCTCTCTATATTGAGGCCTCTCTGTACAGGGTGCGATAAGCCCAAAGGTATACCAATTCAGAAAGTTTCTCTCACATCACACGCCAAACGTCGTTTTATCGCCAGTTCTGGTACACTATTTTTGCAACTCCTGCAAGCGGAGAGAAGCGGAATTCCTCAAGCGGAGAGAAAGACGATTGTTTTTAATCCGCGATATTGTTCACGGAGACAGATTAGATACATTTGTATCCCATTATTTAAATCATGTTTTATGCACATTTTGGTTTTAAAGTAATACTATGAAAATACATGTATTTAAGAACTTTTTGTACTGCACGCAGATTGTTTGCAATGAGTGTAAGAAATGTTCCACCCACATATATAATTTATTATTTGAATAAAACATTTATATGCGAGATTTTGGAGTAAATATATTCGTAGGATCCGTATGTTGTTCAATACTTATATTGTACAACAATCAGTGACGAAAATTGAAGATTATTTAAAAGGAGGGAATATTTGTCATTTTAAAAATGCAAAATTTGTGACATTTTAAGGAAATTTGCTTGACATTTTCGGTTTGTGGGAGCAATAAATATTACTTTTCTGACATACCTAATATAATGCATCGTATTTCAAGGTAGACTTTTCAAAGTTTTTTGGAACCCTTGGGATTCCGCGACGTGATAGTTTCATGCAAATTGTCTTAAATTTAAAAACGTGTAAAATTTTGATGCATAATTTGGACAACAGGTGATATTTCTTATTTTGGGGTTCCACCATCAAATTAAATTTCAAAAGGGTTTCGTGACAAAATGAATTTGAAAAATACTGATATAATGTATAGGGAAAGTATTATGACGAGGTTGAAAACTCGAATTCTGCTTTGTGTTTTCGACGGTAGAGCTTGTTTCAAACATCCCTGAAATCGAATCGAATGTTTTTAAAGTGATATCTGTGTGTGCATGTATATTAATGTATGTAGTATGTGCATGTATATTAGTGTGTGTATGTGTATTAGTGTGTGTGCATGTATATTAGTGTGTGTATGTGTATTAGTGTGTGTGCATGTATATTAGTGTGTGCGTCCTTGAGTCAGTAGATGCGATATCTAACGAACGGATGGAACGTTTCAAACAAAAAAAATTCGATTATTACAATCAGTGAATACTGGAAGACTATTGATTTTATAAGCAATCGAATATTTGGAAACCAGCTCCAAACTTTCGAATGAAATTTTGAAAAACATCATAAAAAATCAGAACCTTTAATATTGTTACATAAAATATCATTTTTTATTTAATTTTTTATTAGAAAATGAATGACATAAACTTTGGGATAATAGCATGAACCATTCTTGATATATTGTACGTTTTTCAAATAAATTTTAGAAAATACATGAAATTAAAACAGTACTAACTACCGTAATATGTTTCCATTCCATGTACAATATTATGTGACAACGGTGTTAGCATCATTCTGGTAGGTTTTATTCACGAGACACTGTTTCACAATAATTTTGTATTTTGACATCAAACAATTCGTCAAATGTAATTTATTAGTTTGTCTGTCTGTCTGTAATGCTTGTCGATAAATTAACAAAATATCGTCAACTTGACATTTTATTTAAAATGTTTCCAAATTGGCAAAAATGACATTAAATTAATAAAAATGATATCAAATTGATGAATATTCTTGAAAAATGAAGTTTAATTTATTTGATAATTCCTATCATTTTGGGGAAATTAATACTCTTGATTTAAGAGATATTGAGTGACCTCAAGGTACAAGGGTAAAACGAAAACACATTCTTGCACAAAACATAGATAAAAACTTACCCCATCCAAAAAATTAATAATGCAGGTTGCAAACAAAAGTAATAGTCTAAATTTTGGTGAGCAATTTAACAAAGTGTCTGTCTGGAAATTTAATTTGCTAGAAAATATGTTAATGCCTAAACGGAATATGCTGCAGAGCCTTAGTTAAAAAAATTTTAATGAATTTATACTTTTAAATTGTTTTAATTTTATATATTTTATTATTAAATAAAATAATTTTAAATGTTATTAGAAAATAAATAAAAATATTTCCTAATTTAAATATGGTAAACAAATGTTAAAATTAAATGCACTTTACATTTTAAAATTCTCTGGCTAATTACATTTCCAGCAAGTTACGTATGTTGTTGTTGTTGAGACCCAGACCATCCGACCCACCAGAAAGGTGTAAGGTAACTGTTTGGATAGCCAGAAAGTGCCACCCAATTTAGACCAAAACCCAGGGGAGGAGGCATCTACAGGGACCGTACCCTCCTTCCCTACCACCAACCTCTCGGAAGGACTTACGGACTCACATGTTTAACGTGATCGTATATCGCGTGAACACGGCAGCAGTTTTGGTAGTGACGGGAATCGAACCCGGGCCTACCGAGTGCAATTCCCATGCGCTAACCACTCGGCTACCGCGCCGCAGCAAGTCACGTATGTGTAATCGTTCATTCAAATTAGTAATATATTATATTTATACCGTAGAATGTAGGATCTCATTAATTTGACATTTATGGATTTTTTTTGTGAATATATATATATATATATATATATATATATAATAAAAAAAGTTTGAAAGCCAATGAAAGAAAAGTGAGAAGCTGTAACTCGGAAAACCTAACTTTCTAACAAACTTACAAAATAAAGGTATAAATCAGCATATATATATATATATACATATATATATATATATATTATCATTATTATTAAATAGGTAACATGAAAATATTGTAGGCTCATTTTTAATCATTTATAACAAAGAAATAAGCTATAAAAAAACTGAAACCACAATATTTTCAATTGGATTTAAATTCTGGAAAATTATGACTGAAAAATGACAAAAAATATAACAAAGTTAACTAGATATTGGATTAAAATGTTTGGGGATAAAATCCGTCATCAATATTTACTCTGTCAGCATAACAAATTTAAAGATAAATATTTCACCATATATACTATTACTGATTTTTATATTCAATATAACTTAAAACTATTTAATGCATTATCATCACTGTACACCTTTAATTTATTTAGATAAGCATGGGCCATATTTCTGAGACAGTTAATAAATATTTCAAAAGTAAACATTACTGTTCACATACATATATGCTGTGTTTAGCAATTCTTTTTATAACAGTTTTTATGGATATATATATATACTTTCAGTAACAGTATTTATTTATGAACAAACTATGGAAAATACTTGTCAAATGTGTTAAAGACAATGTTGAAAAATACTATTTTTTGTAATTGTGGAATATGCAATTTATTATAAGAAAAAAAAAATAAAGATTGGATTTTGGTTTCCCAAATTTTTAGCATTTTTATTTTTTCCCTAAAGGAGATGCAAGTTCCAAATAAAGCTTTAAACTATGTTAGTTTTATTTAGCATTTTGTTAAAAGAAATCTTATTTTGCTAATACATGTTCTAACATTAAGCAACAGGTTTCCGGTTTTCCCTAATTGTAATTTTGTACCAAATTTCGTTCGAATCGCTTCATTCGTTCGTGAGATATCATCTCCACAGATTTACTGACACACTCACGCACTCACTAATTTTTCTAATTTTTTTTTCTCTAATTTTTATTTTATACTAAATTTCATTCGAATCGCTTTATTCGTTCGGGAGATATCATCTCCACAGACTTACCGACACACACTCGTACGCACACACATCAAACACATACATGCATGACTTTAAAAACGTCTGATTCGTGGTCAAGGTTGCTTGAAAGGTGCTCTCCCGACAAAAACTGGAATTCAAATTTTCGCCCATATATATGAAAGTAAAAATCAATCCATTGCCTTAGAGCTATAACTTTAACAAAGTATTCAGTTATGACTTGAACGTAAATGAGAAGTCTTTCATGCATTAAATTAATCAAATCCGAAGTATATTGAATCATTCAATCACATTTTTTTGCACTTGTACCCGCGCCCACCCTCCTCCACGTTATAGAAGAGGAGAAATATCACGTGTTTTGCTCCGAAATAACCTTGAGAAGGAATGTCTCTCCGCTCGTCATGTGATACATTTGGCGATCGCTCCGAAAGCCAGCCAATATCCGCGTGGCTTGGTATACACACTGGCCGCTCGCGTACAGGGTATCCCAAAAAGATTGAAATGCTCTTTAATTATTTACCTGTTGGAGATAAGTGGGCAATGTAAATTGTAAGAATGTTGAAAGTAAGGTAGGAAATAAGACTACGTAAATGAAATAGTCCTCCCATTAATTTTCAAAAGTTACACTTTTTAAATTTTTGTACGACCCCCTTAGACAAATTTGGTCAATCAGAAATTTTTTATTTTTAATGCAACAAAATGATTAAAAGAATCGCATATCTGTATCTTTAAAATTGAGCGAATTATATTGTATTGAAAATTGAACATTGTGATTGGGGACTATAAATCAAATTAGAAATGAAAATTTGTGATGTATCACAAAAAAGATAAAACTGGATGATAATTCATATACCCAACCGCGTAGTGAGTACCACTGCTTTATATGAACTCGGTGTAATGCTTTATTTAGATGTATTTGTGGTAAAAAATTTTGATATATATTAATGTATTTCTGATTTAAACAATTTCCATCGTCAATTTGTTTATGATCCCTATTGTTACTGATGAAACAACCTTTCACATGGTATGGA